>JAWQEG010003117.1:0-10000 GCA_033782935.1 Petrolisthes cinctipes | reverse complement strand
TTGAGTGGGTGTGAGGTTAGTGAATGGGAGTGAAGTTTTGGAGTGGGATATGAAGTTTTGGAAAGGAAGGGGTGAAGTTTGTCAGTTGGAGTGAAGTTTTGGAGTAGAAGGAGTGAAATTGTGGAGTTGGAATGAAGTTATAGAGTGGAAGGAGTGAAGTTTTGAAATGTGAAAAGTGAAGTTAGAGAATTGAAGTGAAGTTTTGGAGAGGGAAGTGAAATTTTGGAGAGGGAAGAGTGAAGTTTTGGAGAGGGAGGAGTGAAATTTTGGCAAAGGAGGAGTGAAATTTTGAAGTGGGAGTGAGGTTAGTGAGTGGAAGTGAAGTTTTGGAGAGGGCGAATTGGAGTTTTGGAAAGGGAGGAGTGAAATTTTGGAAAAGGAGGAGTGAAATTTTGAAGTGGGAGTGAGGTTAGTGAGTGGGAGTGAAGTTTTGGAGAGGGAAGAGTGAAATTTTGGGGTGAGAGGAGAGAACTGGAGCTTACACATCCCTACAAACATTGCCACAAAACACACACTCCTTAATTTGTCGTATAAGTAAAGCACTGGTATATTTTCTGGCATAGTTTGGAGGAATCAGAAGCCCCACTGTTATACCTTCATATGTGTGTGTGTGTGTGTGTGTGTGTGTGTGTGTGTGTGTGTGTGTGTGTAATGGAGGACTTGTGTGTGTGTGTGTGTGTGTGTTTGTGTGTAATGGAGGAATTGTGTGTGTGTGGAGGACATTTGTGTGTGTGTGTGTGTGTGTGTGTGTGTGTAGAATGGAGGATTTTTGGTGTGTGTGTGTGTGTGTGAGTGTGTGTGTGTAGAATGGAGGATTTTTGGTGTGTGTGTGTGTGTGTGTGTGTGTGTGTGTGTGTAGTCAGGTCACGTATCGTCCTCGTCCACTTCTTTGTACCTGCTTGTGGATTACCGCCCCCCCCCTCCCAACACCAAGCCACCCACACAACCCCAACACTGCCCCCTCACACACACACAACCTTAACCCCCCCCCACTCCCAACCTCCCCCCCCCTTCATACACACACAATCTTAACATACCCCTCCACACACACACCCACAACATCCCCCACAACACCCCCAACCCACACACAGACCCCCCCCCCACAACCCCCACACAGACACACACAACCTTAACACCTCCACAACACCCCTCCCCCACCACCACAACCTTAACACTCCCCACAACCCCCCAACCCCCACACAGACACACACAACCTTAACACTCCCCACAACACCCCCAACCTCCACACAGACACACATAACCTTAACACCCACCACAACACCCCTCCCCCACCACCACAACCCCCCCCACAACACCCCTCCCCCACCACCACAATGGCTGCAAGTCCTAACACGTACAAAGTGGCCAGAGTTTTAAAAGCTACTCGTCTTAGTCACTTGAGGGGGTAGGTAGTACACTTTTGGTACATTGGAGCACCTTGATTCCTCCAAAGTATGCCACGAAACAGACCAGATTAACAAAAATAATGGTGTCCTGTTGTTGCTTGGATTACTTTAGAGGAATCAGTTGCTCCAGATTTACCACCAACATATATATCTCCCCTTTAATTCTACCACTAAGTTTTGGTCTTGTTGTTCGGTTGTAACTTTTATAAGAGTAAAGTAAAATGCCCTTCTATTATTATTACAACACAACGCAACACAACACAAGTGGACAAATGAATAGCTGTTAATTAATTTTAATGCTGAGTAATGTTTATTGCTGTAATTCTACGCTCGACAACAACAAAACAAAATCCTCCTCTACTGTGGATACTTTAAGGAATACAGGAACATTGGTGGTATTGACGATGATGTGGTACCTGTACTATGACTTCATAGACACACTAAAGAGCCATCCATTGTAACGGTACCACATCATCGTCAACACCATGGATATTCTTGCATATGATGGTATATTCCAAGCTGTACACTGCAGGACCACGGCGGGTACCACAGCCAACCAGTACCTGACTATGCCCCAGCTGCCTCAGCCAACACGGCCACAGCCTCAGCTCCTGACACACAGCCACAGCCCTCACCCACCTACCGCCACAGAAAACAACCCAGGACCAACAACAAAAACAACAACAAGGACGAGGTGAAGAAGGCCGAGGAACAGGACAGGAAGAAGAAATATCAGTACTATAACGAGAAACAGACATTTGAGTACCAGATGTCCACCAGTGACCCACACCTACAACATGAGGCCCAACAGGAAAGTCCCTCCACCTTCCCTCACCTGCAGCAAGAGAGTCCCTCCACCTTCCCTCACCTGCTGGGCTACAACCCCTACCTGCCACCGGAGATCGCCAAGGAGCCATTCTTCACTCAGGACGCAGCATCTGCCTTCAGCACTGGCAGCAGCACTCTGTCACCCAAGAGAGTCACACCTCGTACTACTGCATCCATCCCCAGGCCTCCTCCCCAAGTCTCTGCTGCAACTGTCTCTGAGCCACAGTACTCGAGGTTTGATCCCCAGTACACTGCCACAACAACATCAACAGGAACAACAGCAACATCACCTTTTGGACGCCGCCATGCTCGGGTTGGTCCCAGTGCCACCAAAAGGACCCTCAAGAATGGACAAGACGTAAAGACCAAAGCAGTCGCTACCACCACCACTACTACCACTACGTCCCCTTTGCCTCCCCTCAACCCGTCTGGTCTGAGCTTTGATGCTGAGACTGGCCATGTGTACAATGAAGGTACAGGCGTGTGGTACAGCCTAGTGCCCATGAAGCAAGCCTGAAGTACCCTCACTAATCACCATGGTCACCACAACTGCCTCCTGCTCCTGGTGGTCATTTCTAGTGCCTTGTTCTCAGTGGTGCTTGGTTTGGTTGTGGTCACCATGGCGTGTTACTCCCGGAGCTATTGAATGCTATATTTTCCAAAGCCCCATATTGCCTATTTCTCTACTACACTGAGTATTCAATTCCTTAGATTTACATTTCTTTTAATTATTTTAAATGTTGTACCCTTTTTAAAGCTCTTTTGCATAACATATTGATCTTTTCGTATTTTAACTTTCATTCCAAGGTCTGTGTAATTTTAGATCTTTGTTTATGTTAGTTTTTCATTTCTGTTTCTTGATGTATTATTTTCATCACTATAGTTGTTCCCACATTATAAGTGTAAATAGAATTTTTAATTTTCAGTTATTGTTGTTTTGTTATGTTTTTGTTATGTTTTGTATCAATTGCTTTATCACATGGCCAACAAACATATCGCTCTTACTTGTGTTGCATGAAAATAAAATTACTTGTTGTATCTGATGTTTTTACACTACCCATAAAATTTCTGTGTCCATGCGCGAAATAATACTTAGAAATTATATGCTATGGGCACACACGTAGACTGGCAAATTAGAAAATAATACTTGTTATCAGACATAATTATACTTAACCTTTCTCTCTCTGTTTTGTACTTTTCACACGATTGATGAAAACAAATACAGTAGTTGGTTAACTAAACTCTTCATACTGTAGTACCAATCAATTGACAAGTTCACTAATGTGTTTATGAATTATTCCTCTACCCCGGAATACCTAGTACAAACCAAGGTGATAGGCCAAACTGGTACAGAATATCATCAGTGGAAAACCAACAACAGCTGCTGATAACGGTAGAACAATGGTGGCAGCGGTGGGATTAATGAATAGCAAATTGTCGTGAAAATTAAAACATTGCAGGCAGCAGTGGGATAAAAATCTTCAATCCCTGGATGGTACTAGATCTTTGCGGGCAGTGGTGAAATAGGACACTTTGATCTCTGGTTTGGACTAGTTCATTGGTGGCAGTGGTGAAATAGGACACTTTGATCTCTGGTTTAGACTAGTTCATTGCTGGCAGTGGTGAAATAGGACACTTTGATCTCTGGTTTGGACTAGTTCATTCCTGACAGTGGTGGTATTAGACACTTACATACATCTCTGGTTTGCACTAGTTCATTGCTGACAGTGGTGGTATTAGACACTTACATACATCTCTGGTTTGCACTAGTTCATTGCTGACAGTGGTGGTATTAGACACTTACATACATCTCTGGTTTGCACTAGTTCATTGCTGACAGTGGTGGTATTAGACACTTACATACATCTCTGGTTTGCACTAGTTCATTGCTGACAGTGGTGGTATTAGACACTTACATACATCTCTGGTTTGCACTAGTTCATTGCTGACAGTGGTGGTATTAGACACTTACATACATCTCTGGTTTGCACTAGTTCATTGCTGACAGTGGTGGTATTAGACACTTACATACATCTCTGGTTTGCACTAGTTCATTGCTGACAGTGGTGGTATTAGACACTTACATACATCTCTGGTTTGCACTAGTTCATTGCTGACAGTGGTGGTATTAGACACTTACATACATCTCTGGTTTGCACTAGTTCATTGCTGACAGTGGTGGTATTAGACACTTACATACATCTCTGGTTTGCACTAGTTCATTGCTGACAGTGGTGGTATTAGACACTTACATACATCTCTGGTTTGCACTAGTTCATTGCTGACAGTGGTGGTATTAGACACTTACATACATCTCTGGTTTGCACTAGTTCATTGCTGACAGTGGTGGTATTAGACACTTACATACATCTCTGGTTTGCACTAGTTCATTGCTGACAGTGGTGGTATTAGACACTTACATACATCTCTGGTTTGCACTAGTTCATTGCTGACAGTGGTGGTATTAGACACTTACATACATCTCTGGTTTGCACTAGTTCATTGCTGACAGTGGTGGTATTAGACACTTACATACATCTCTGGTTTGCACTAGTTCATTGCTGACAGTGGTGGTATTAGACACTTACATACATCTCTGGTTTGCACTAGTTCATTGCTGACAGTGGTGGTATTAGACACTTACATACATCTCTGGTTTGCACTAGTTCATTGCTGACAGTGGTGGTATTAGACACTTACATACATCTCTGGTTTGCACTAGTTCATTGCTGACAGTGGTGGTATTAGACACTTACATACATCTCTGGTTTGCACTAGTTCATTGCTGACAGTGGTGGTATTAGACACTTACATACATCTCTGGTTTGCACTAGTTCATTGCTGACAGTGGTGGTATTAGACACTTACATACATCTCTGGTTTGCACTAGTTCATTGCTGACAGTGGTGGTATTAGACACTTACATACATCTCTGGTTTGCACTAGTTCATTGCTGACAGTGGTGGTATTAGACACTTACATACATCTCTGGTTTGCACTAGTTCATTGCTGACAGTGGTGGTATTAGACACTTACATACATCTCTGGTTTGCACTAGTTCATTGCTGACAGTGGTGGTATTAGACACTTACATACATCTCTGGTTTGCACTAGTTCATTGCTGACAGTGGTGGTATTAGACACTTACATACATCTCTGGTTTGCACTAGTTCATTGCTGACAGTGGTGGTATTAGACACTTACATACATCTCTGGTTTGCACTAGTTCATTGCTGACAGTGGTGGTATTAGACACTTACATACATCTCTGGTTTGCACTAGTTCATTGCTGACAGTGGTGGTATTAGACACTTACATACATCTCTGGTTTGCACTAGTTCATTGCTGACAGTGGTGGTATTAGACACTTACATACATCTCTGGTTTGCACTAGTTCATTGCTGACAGTGGTGGTATTAGACACTTACATACATCTCTGGTTTGCACTAGTTCATTGCTGACAGTGGTGGTATTAGACACTTACATACATCTCTGGTTTGCACTAGTTCATTGCTGACAGTGGTGGTATTAGACACTTACATACATCTCTGGTTTGCACTAGTTCATTGCTGACAGTGGTGGTATTAGACACTTACATACATCTCTGGTTTGCACTAGTTCATTGCTGACAGTGGTGGTATTAGACACTTACATACATCTCTGGTTTGCACTAGTTCATTGCTGACAGTGGTGGTATTAGACACTTACATACATCTCTGGTTTGCACTAGTTCATTGCTGACAGTGGTGGTATTAGACACTTACATACATCTCTGGTTTGCACTAGTTCATTGCTGACAGTGGTGGTATTAGACACTTACATACATCTCTGGTTTGCACTAGTTCATTGCTGACAGTGGTGGTATTAGACACTTACATACATCTCTGGTTTGCACTAGTTCATTGCTGACAGTGGTGGTATTAGACACTTACATACATCTCTGGTTTGCACTAGTTCATTGCTGACAGTGGTGGTATTAGACACTTACATACATCTCTGGTTTGCACTAGTTCATTGCTGACAGTGGTGGTATTAGACACTTACATACATCTCTGGTTTGCACTAGTTCATTGCTGACAGTGGTGGTATTAGACACTTACATACATCTCTGGTTTGCACTAGTTCATTGCTGACAGTGGTGGTATTAGACACTTACATACATCTCTGGTTTGCACTAGTTCATTGCTGACAGTGGTGGTATTAGACACTTACATACATCTCTGGTTTGCACTAGTTCATTGCTGACAGTGGTGGTATTAGACACTTACATACATCTCTGGTTTGCACTAGTTCATTGCTGACAGTGGTGGTATTAGACACTTACATACATCTCTGGTTTGCACTAGTTCATTGCTGACAGTGGTGGTATTAGACACTTACATACATCTCTGGTTTGCACTAGTTCATTGCTGACAGTGGTGGTATTAGACACTTACATACATCTCTGGTTTGCACTAGTTCATTGCTGACAGTGGTGGTATTAGACACTTACATACATCTCTGGTTTGCACTAGTTCATTGCTGACAGTGGTGGTATTAGACACTTACATACATCTCTGGTTTGCACTAGTTCATTGCTGACAGTGGTGGTATTAGACACTTACATACATCTCTGGTTTGCACTAGTTCATTGCTGACAGTGGTGGTATTAGACACTTACATACATCTCTGGTTTGCACTAGTTCATTGCTGACAGTGGTGGTATTAGACACTTACATACATCTCTGGTTTGCACTAGTTCATTGCTGACAGTGGTGGTATTAGACACTTACATACATCTCTGGTTTGCACTAGTTCATTGCTGACAGTGGTGGTATTAGACACTTACATACATCTCTGGTTTGCACTAGTTCATTGCTGACAGTGGTGGTATTAGACACTTACATACATCTCTGGTTTGCACTAGTTCATTGCTGACAGTGGTGGTATTAGACACTTACATACATCTCTGGTTTGCACTAGTTCATTGCTGACAGTGGTGGTATTAGACACTTACATACATCTCTGGTTTGCACTAGTTCATTGCTGACAGTGGTGGTATTAGACACTTACATACATCTCTGGTTTGCACTAGTTCATTGCTGACAGTGGTGGTATTAGACACTTACATACATCTCTGGTTTGCACTAGTTCATTGCTGACAGTGGTGGTATTAGACACTTACATACATCTCTGGTTTGCACTAGTTCATTGCTGACAGTGGTGGTATTAGACACTTACATACATCTCTGGTTTGCACTAGTTCATTGCTGACAGTGGTGGTATTAGACACTTACATACATCTCTGGTTTGCACTAGTTCATTGCTGACAGTGGTGGTATTAGACACTTACATACATCTCTGGTTTGCACTAGTTCATTGCTGACAGTGGTGGTATTAGACACTTACATACATCTCTGGTTTGCACTAGTTCATTGCTGACAGTGGTGGTATTAGACACTTACATACATCTCTGGTTTGCACTAGTTCATTGCTGACAGTGGTGGTATTAGACACTTACATACATCTCTGGTTTGCACTAGTTCATTGCTGACAGTGGTGGTATTAGACACTTACATACATCTCTGGTTTGCACTAGTTCATTGCTGACAGTGGTGGTATTAGACACTTACATACATCTCTGGTTTGCACTAGTTCATTGCTGACAGTGGTGGTATTAGACACTTACATACATCTCTGGTTTGCACTAGTTCATTGCTGACAGTGGTGGTATTAGACACTTACATACATCTCTGGTTTGCACTAGTTCATTGCTGACAGTGGTGGTATTAGACACTTACATACATCTCTGGTTTGCACTAGTTCATTGCTGACAGTGGTGGTATTAGACACTTACATACATCTCTGGTTTGCACTAGTTCATTGCTGACAGTGGTGGTATTAGACACTTACATACATCTCTGGTTTGCACTAGTTCATTGCTGACAGTGGTGGTATTAGACACTTACATACATCTCTGGTTTGCACTAGTTCATTGCTGACAGTGGTGGTATTAGACACTTACATACATCTCTGGTTTGCACTAGTTCATTGCTGACAGTGGTGGTATTAGACACTTACATACATCTCTGGTTTGCACTAGTTCATTGCTGACAGTGGTGGTATTAGACACTTACATACATCTCTGGTTTGCACTAGTTCATTGCTGACAGTGGTGGTATTAGACACTTACATACATCTCTGGTTTGCACTAGTTCATTGCTGACAGTGGTGGTATTAGACACTTACATACATCTCTGGTTTGCACTAGTTCATTGCTGACAGTGGTGGTATTAGACACTTACATACATCTCTGGTTTGCACTAGTTCATTGCTGACAGTGGTGGTATTAGACACTTACATACATCTCTGGTTTGCACTAGTTCATTGCTGACAGTGGTGGTATTAGACACTTACATACATCTCTGGTTTGCACTAGTTCATTGCTGACAGTGGTGGTATTAGACACTTACATACATCTCTGGTTTGCACTAGTTCATTGCTGACAGTGGTGGTATTAGACACTTACATACATCTCTGGTTTGCACTAGTTCATTGCTGACAGTGGTGGTATTAGACACTTACATACATCTCTGGTTTGCACTAGTTCATTGCTGACAGTGGTGGTATTAGACACTTACATACATCTCTGGTTTGCACTAGTTCATTGCTGACAGTGGTGGTATTAGACACTTACATACATCTCTGGTTTGCACTAGTTCATTGCTGACAGTGGTGGTATTAGACACTTACATACATCTCTGGTTTGCACTAGTTCATTGCTGACAGTGGTGGTATTAGACACTTACATACATCTCTGGTTTGCACTAGTTCATTGCTGACAGTGGTGGTATTAGACACTTACATACATCTCTGGTTTGCACTAGTTCATTGCTGACAGTGGTGGTATTAGACACTTACATACATCTCTGGTTTGCACTAGTTCATTGCTGACAGTGGTGGTATTAGACACTTACATACATCTCTGGTTTGCACTAGTTCATTGCTGACAGTGGTGGTATTAGACACTTACATACATCTCTGGTTTGCACTAGTTCATTGCTGACAGTGGTGGTATTAGACACTTACATACATCTCTGGTTTGCACTAGTTCATTGCTGACAGTGGTGGTATTAGACACTTACATACATCTCTGGTTTGCACTAGTTCATTGCTGACAGTGGTGGTATTAGACACTTACATACATCTCTGGTTTGCACTAGTTCATTGCTGACAGTGGTGGTATTAGACACTTACATACATCTCTGGTTTGCACTAGTTCATTGCTGACAGTGGTGGTATTAGACACTTACATACATCTCTGGTTTGCACTAGTTCATTGCTGACAGTGGTGGTATTAGACACTTACATACATCTCTGGTTTGCACTAGTTCATTGCTGACAGTGGTGGTATTAGACACTTACATACATCTCTGGTTTGCACTAGTTCATTGCTGACAGTGGTGGTATTAGACACTTACATACATCTCTGGTTTGCACTAGTTCATTGCTGACAGTGGTGGTATTAGACACTTACATACATCTCTGGTTTGCACTAGTTCATTGCTGACAGTGGTGGTATTAGACACTTACATACATCTCTGGTTTGCACTAGTTCATTGCTGACAGTGGTGGTATTAGACACTTACATACATCTCTGGTTTGCACTAGTTCATTGCTGACAGTGGTGGTATTAGACACTTACATACATCTCTGGTTTGCACTAGTTCATTGCTGACAGTGGTGGTATTAGACACTTACATACATCTCTGGTTTGCACTAGTTCA
>JAWQEG010003116.1:15000-17500 GCA_033782935.1 Petrolisthes cinctipes | reverse complement strand
AAAGAAGGTAAGGAAGGTAAGGAGGGAAGGAAGGTAAGGAGGGAAGGAAGGGAAGGAAGGCAGGAAGGTAAGGAAGGCAGGAAGGTAAGGAAGGAAGGAGGGTAAGGAAAGCAATGAGGGAAGGAAGGTAAGGAAGGAAGGAAGGTAAGGAGGTAAGGAAGGCAGGAAGGTTAGGAAGACAGGGAGGGGAGGAAGGCAGGGAGGTAAGGCAGGAAGGTAAGGTAAGGTAAGGTAAGGTAAGGTAGCACAAGCCATGATAGTAATAATTGAAGGTTTTGAAATAGAGAAACACATTACAAACTCAAAGTGTATACAGTTGGTTTAAGAAGGGAATTCCATAGTACAATACATTCTCAAAGTGTATACGGTTTGAGAATTGAAAGACATATCTAAAGTGTATACGGTTTGGGAATTGCATATTACATTACATTCTCAAAGTGTATACGGTTTGAGAATTAAAAGACTTATTACTAGTTATTAGATTCTCATAGTGTATACAGTTTGAGAAATGAAAGGTTTATTACATACATATCCAAAGTGTATACAGTTTGAGAATTGAAAAGCTTATTACATACATATCCAAAGTGTATACAGTTTGAGAATTGAAAAGCTTATTACATACATATCCAAAGTGTATACAGTTTGAGAATTAAAGGTTTATTACATACATATCCAAAGTGTATACAGTTTGAGAATTAAAGGTTTATTACATACATATCCAAAGTGTATACAGTTTGAGAATTGAAAAGCTTATTACATACATATCCAAAGTGTATACGGTTTAAGAAGAAGGGTAAAATACAACGTTATTATATAGTTAACTTTTTTTTGTCTAAGGAGAGGTAAAGAAAAAAAAATAATTGAAGGTTAACTAATGGAAAGACACATTACATAACATTACATAAACATTACATAAACATTACATTACATTACATACTATTTTTCTGTCTTTTTTTTTTTTTTTTTTTTTTTTTTTGTCCCGGGGTAAGGAGGGCAAGTAGGTAAGGAAGGTAAGGGAGGCAAGGAAGGCAAGTAGGTAGGAAGGAAGGTAAGAAGGCAAGGAGGGAGGTAAGGAAGGCAAGAAGTAGGTAAGGTATGGTAATAAGATTCAATTACTTATCAGACAGTAATAGAGATTCCAACCTTATGATTATACTATGAAAAGGGATTTGTTGTTTCGTGGCATAGTTTGGAGGAATCAGAGGCCTTCCATTTCACCCACAAAATAATCTTTCTTCCTTTAGATAAAATTAAAATCGAGAAGGAAGGAAGGATGGAAGGAAGGATGGGAAAAGAGGAAGGATGGAAGGATGGATGGAAGAATGGAAGGAAGTAAAGAAGGAAGGAAAGAAGGAAGGAAGGAAAGGAAGGAAGGAAGGAAGGAAAGGAAGGATGGATGGAAGAATGGAAGGAAGTAAAGAAGGAAGGAAGGAAGGAAGGAAAGAAAGGAAGGATGGATGGAAGAATGGAAGGAAGGGAGGAAGGAAGGAAGGAAGGAAGGAAGGAAGGAAAGGAAGGATGGATGGAAGAATGGAAGTAAGTAAAGAAGGAAGGAAGGAAGGAAGGAAAGAAAGGAAGGATGGATGGAAGAATGGAAGGAAGTAAAGAAGGAAGGAAGGAAGGAAAGGATGGATGGATGGAAGAATGGAAGGAAGGAAAGATAAATATAGGAATGAAGGATGGAAGGAAAAACAGAAGGAAGGAAGGAAGGAAGGAAAGATAAATAAAGTAATGAAGGAAATAAAAATAATAAAGCTCGTCTCTCACTCTATCAGACAAAAATAAATCCAATAAAAATAAAAAAAATAAAGAAAGGAAATAACTGGTTAGATATTCCTTTATTCCTACAGTCAGATTGAAAATTAAAAAAAAAAAAATAATAAGGAAATTAAATAAAGGAAGTGAAATAAAAGTACTGTTCTTCTCTCATAAAATAATAGATAAAAAAACAAAGAACATAAATATAATAAAAATAAAATAAAAATAATAAAAAATTAAATAAAGGAAGTGAAATAAAAGTAACATTCTTCTCTCATAAAAAAAAGAATAAAAAAAATGAAAGGTAGTTGTTGGCCCGGGGGTAAATTGACCTCAGTTTGTTTTTGCGGTTTAGATGAGGTGTAATTTGACAAGGAAAACCCGAGAGGACACTTGTCTTGCTGTGTGTGTGTGTGTGTATGTGTGTGTGTGAAAGGAGGACTGAGTTTGGGGTGTGTCTGTGCTTTTGTGTGTGTATGTATGTGTGTGTGTGTGTGTGTGTGTGTGTGATAGGAGGACTGAGTTTGGGGTGTGTCTGTGCTTTTGTGTGTGTATGTGTGTGTGTGTGTGTATGTGTGTGTGTGTGTATGTGTGTGTGTGTTTAGAGGAAGGACTGACTGTGTTTAGGGTGTGTCTGTGCTTTTGTTCGTGTGTATGCGTGTGTGTGTATGTGTGTGTGAAGGGAGGACGGAATGTGTGTGTGTGTGTGTGTGTGTGTGTGTATCCATGTACTGTATGTGTG
>JAWQEG010003116.1:0-7500 GCA_033782935.1 Petrolisthes cinctipes | reverse complement strand
CTACTACCACTGCTACCACCACTACCACCACTACCACTACTACCACTACTACCACTGCTACCGCTACTACCACTACCACCACTACCACTACTACCACTACTACCACTACTACCACTACTACCAATATCATCACCACCATTACCTCTACTACCACTACCACTACTACTACTACTACCACCACTACCACCACTACCACTACTACCACTACTACCACTACTACCACTGCTACCACTACTACCACTACCACCACTACCACTACTACCACTACTACCACTACCACTACTACCACTACTACCATTACCACTACTACCACTACTACCAATATCATCACCACCATTACCTCTACTACCATTACCACCACTACCACCACTACTACCACTACCACCACTACCACTACCACTATCATCACCACTACTACCTCTACTACAATTACCACCACTACCACCACTACCACTACTACCAATATCATCACCACCACTACCTCTACTACCATTACCACCACTACCACCACCACTACCACTACCACCACTACCACTACCACTACCACTACCATCACCACTACTACCTCTGCTTCCATTACCACCACTACCACCATTACCACCACTACCACTACTATCAATATCATCATCACCACCACTCCCATTACTACCACTACCACCACTACCACTACTACCACTACTATCACTACCAATTCTTTTCCCTCCCCTTCCTTCCCTTCCCTACTCTTTATTCCCCTATTTTTCCCTTTCCATCCCCTCCTCCTTCCCCTCCCTTTCCTCCCTTCCCTTCCCTCCCCTACTCTTTCCCTCCCTCCCCTTCCTTCCTTTCCTTTCTCCCCTACTCCTCCTTCCCCTTCCTTCCCCTACTCTTCCCTACCCTCCCCTACTCTTCCCTCCCCTTCCCTCCCCTATTTTTTCCTTCCCTCCCCTACTCTTCCTTTTCTCCTCTCCTCTTCCCTCCCCTCCTCTTCCTTTCCCTCCCCTACTCTTTCCTTACTTCCCCTACTTTTCCCTTTTTTTATATTTCATTTATCTATTAATTTTTTTTGTGTACAGTTGGCAAAATAATTATTGGAACTTCCTATCTATGACGATATTTAATTTCAATGTAAGGAATGGTTCCAATAATTTTTTTTGCCTACTACAATTTGGAGTTAATAATATAAGTATAAGGTTGTGTGTTATTACTAAACCAGAATGTCAATAATGATAATAATTAATTCTCCTATCAATTATTGGTTTGGGTTAATTAATTATTGTGTTTGATTATCGACATAAATTAATTATTCTTTAATATTCTTATCAATTAGTGTTTTGGGGTTAATTATTGTGTCTGATTATCGACCTATACCCCTCACCATTCCCTCCAACTTTTTCCTCAACCCCCCAATCTTCCCCACCAACCTCCAGCCCCCACCCCAAACCCCCCAACATTTTCCTCAACCCCCCAACACCCATCCCAGTCCCCAACCCCCATTCCAGCCCCCCAACGACCCATTTCCCCACCTCCCAACCCACCCTCTATCATCTCCCCCCAACCCTCGGCCAACCCCCAAACCCCCTCCCCCCCATACCATGATAAGGTAAGTTAGAGGAACGACCTAATAAAAAATAATGTATAGTTTTTGTTAAGAATGGCACTGGGTTGGGTCTCTCTCTCTCTCTCTCTCTCTCTCTCTCTCTCTCTCTCTCTCTCTCTCTCTCTCTCTCTCTCTCTCTCTTCTAAGTTATTTTTTCATATGTTTTTTTTTTTTTTTTAATTAAGTTGTATGGGCCAGGTTGTTGATGATATTGCTTTTTGTGTGTGTGTGATTATGAAGTTGTTGTTTTAGTGGGTTGTCTTCAACGTCGTCTTCATAACAATAATAAGATGGTAAAAACAATAATAATAATGATAATAATAATAATGATAATAATAATAATAATAATAATAATAATAATAATAATAATAATAATAATAATAATAATAATAATAATAATAATAATAATAATAATAAAAAATAATAATAACAATAATAATAATCGAGACAAAAAAATAGTGTATGTGAGAAAGTCCTTTAATTAAGAAAGTAAAACCATTAGAATAAAACTCCTTACGGTTTGATTCATAACATTGCCTGTAATACCACCCAAGAACTAATATTTGGATTGGTACTTTAAAATGCGTTGAAATCACCAAGCACTTCCATATGGATTACTACCTTAGATTATGTTGAAGTCTCCTGGTATTTGTGTGAGGATTACTACTTTATATTGTGTTGAAGTCTCCTAAAATAAAGCATGGTCATATCTGTATAGTTTTATTTGTGTGTGTGTGAGTGTGTGTGTGTGTGTGTGGAGATTAATGTGTGTGTGTGTCCTTCCCACCCGCGTGTGTGTGTATGTTTGTGTGTTTTGAGTGTGTCATGTGTGTGTGATTCCTGCATCTCTCCCTCCCAAGTAGTTTTATGTGTGTGTGTGTGTGTGTGTGGAGATCCCGTGTGTGTGTGTGTGTCCTTCCCTCCCGTGTGTGTGTGTGTGTGTTATTATAGTTTACGGTATATTGGTTTTATAAGTTTATTAATTGATTCCTCTATTCATAAACTACAAACATTTTCAAGTACATACAACATTATATCATCTTGAAAATGTTGTCGACTTTTATTTTTTCACTGATTGAATTGTAGAAGATTTTATTCATCAGGTATTATTATTATTATTATTATTATTATTATTATTTTTTTTTTTTTTAATTCCAACACTGAACATAGGCTTTACGAGACCCATTACCGAGGCCCAGGTTCATTTCTATCCAACCACACACGTCACGACTTCCGAATTATCACCCAGCCACATACAGAGAGAGAGAGAGAGAGAGAGAGAGAGAGAGAGAGAGATGCAAGGGTAAATCTCAAATATTGATACTGTTATTTAATGAAGGGGATGGTTTTATGTCAAGGGACTGTAGGTAATAATTAAGGTGTTATGTGTGACAGTCACTGAGACCACCACCACCACCACCACTATCATTACTGACACTACCACCCACCACTACCACTACCATTACTGACACCACCACCCACCACTACCACTACCACTACTACTACCATCACCACCACCACCACCACCACCCTCACCAATACCACCACCACCACCACCACCAATACCACCACCACCACCACCACTACTACCACCACCACCACTACCATCCTCACCACCACCACTACCACCCTCACCCTCACCACCACCCCCCACTCCCACTACCACCACCACTACCACCCTCACCTCCACCGCCACCACCACCAAAAGCCTCTTCTATAATAACTTCATCTCTGACCTTCCTTCCGTGTGGCTTCCAGGACAAGGAGGATGAAGGAGAAGAAGAAGGGAAGAATGTTGATGAAGAGGAAATGGAGGGGGGAGAAGGATGAGGAGAGGAGAAAGAGGAACAGAAAGAGATGGAGAATGAGAAGAAGATGAGGAGGAAATGGATGGGGAGAAGAGGAGGAAAAAATGGAGGGAAGAAGGATGAGGAGAGAAGAAAGAGTAACAGAAGGAGATAGAAAATGAAAATGAAAATGAAGAAGAGGAGGAGGAAGAGGTGAATGAGAAGAAGAAGATTAGGAGAAAGAAAAACAGGAACAGAAGGAATTGGAAAATGAGGAGGAGAAAGAGGAGGAGGAGGAGGAGGAGGTGAATGAGAAGAAAATGAGGAGAAAGAAGAACAAGAACAGAAGGAGACGGAAAATGAGAATGAGGAAGAGGAGGATGAGGATGTGAATGAGAAGAAGATTAGGAGAACTAGTAGTGGCCTATGTGACTGGAGTATTTTAACACACACACACACACACACACACACACACACACACACACACACACACACAAACTAGGATTTTTTCTAAGGTTATTCCACTATCAATCACCAATACCACAACCAGAAAATTTGGTGAAGCATTTTTTTACTCCAACTGTACTGTATACTGGAAACAACAAGAACAAGAACAAGACCAGCAACAACAACAACAACAACAACAACAAGACTGACTACCAACGAAACAGAGGCAACAACAACAACATATCATCACCAACAACAACAACAACACTAACTACCACCCAAACAGAGACATCATTATCACCAACACCACCACCACTACCAACAACAACAACAACAACAACAACAACAACAACAACAACACTAACTACCACCCAAACAAAGACATCATTACCATCACCACCAACAGTGACGGTATTCATGAAGCATCTCAGAATTTGTAGGTGTTGGTATAGGTTTGTATTGTTTGTTTACCTCGCCATCAGAGTGTTTTTAAGGGGGTACGGGAATAGGGGGACAGGCTTGGGGGGTTGGGGGGGTTTAGAGGAGGTGCGGGAATAGGAGACAGGCTTGGGGGGGGGATTTAGAGGGGGTGCGGGAATAGGGGGACAGGCTTGGGGGGTTGGGGGGGGTTTAGAGGGGTTGCAGGAATAGGGGACAGGCTTGGGGGGGTTAGGGGGGTGCAGGAATAGGGGACAGGCTTTCTACCCACCCCAAGCCTGTTCCCCTATTCCCGCACCCCCCCAAACCACCCTCCAAGCCTATCCCCCTATTCTCGCACCCCCGTAAACTCCCCTCCAAGCCTGTCCCCCAATTCCCGCACCCCCTTAACCAGGCTCGTGTTGAAACAGAAGATGAGTTTCCTATTCTTTCCTCTGTTATCTTTTCTCTCTCTCTCCCCTTCCTTTAGTTTCTTCTCCTTATTCTAATCTTCTTCTCCTCCTATTCTCTCCTACCCTCTCCTTTTTCTTTTCTCCTATACCCCCTCTTTCCTCTCTTCTCCTATACCCCCTCTTCTTCTCTTTTCCTACCCCCAAACTCTCCTCCTTCATTCCCAAACTCTCCTCCTCCCTTCTCCAAATCCCCTCCCCCTTTCCTCAACTCTTCTCCTATCTACCCAAAATCCCATCCCCCATTCCCCCCCTCTCTTCTCCTCCTTACACCCAATATCTCCTCCCCCATTCCCCCCACCTTCTCTTTTCCCATCTCCCCCTACCCCTCCACCCCCCCACACCCCCACCACCACTGCAAATAATCACACGGTCCTGTATAATTCCCACATCTCCTCTACTTTGCATATGGTCAGTAAGTCTAATTATAAGTGATTACTCCAACGCCTCATTACCACTGGCACACGTTAATTAAAGGGGTGTAGTAGTAGTAGTAGTAGTAGTAGTAGTAGTAGTAGTAGTAGTAGTAGTAGTAGTAGTAGTAGTAGTAGTAGTAGTAGTAGTAGTAGTAGTAGTAGTAGTAGTAGTAGTAGTAGTAGTAGTAGTAGTAGTAGTAGTAGTAGTAGTAGTAGTAGTAGTAGTAGTAGTAGTAGTAGTAGTAGTAGTAGTAATAGTAGTAGTAGTGTTGTTGGCAAATTTGGAGCAAGTGATTCCTCCAAACTATTCCAGGCAACATGAGGCCATTATTTTTTTGTTAATCTGGCCCTGTTTCATTGCATATTAAGTTGGAATCAGTAGCCTCTCCCTACTCAAATGTACTGTACCAAAAGTATAATTATTATGACTTCCTTAATGTTGTGGTTTTCCTTAGTTGGCAAGTAAGTCGGTATTGGTGAGGGATGTGTGTGTGTGTGTGTGTGTGTGTGTGTGTGTGTGTGTGTAATGAAGGGAGTAGTGGTTGGATGAGGAAGGAAGAGGAGGGAAATTAAAAGGAAGGGAAGAGATGGGGTTGATAGGAAGGGATGTGTGTGTATGTGTAATGAAGGGATATTAAAAGGAAGGGAATACATGGGGTGGATAGGAATGTAAGGGAGAGAGGGAAAGAGGGAGGGAAAAAAGATAGGTAGTGTGGGAGAGAGGAGGAAGGGTTAGATGGATGGAAGGAGAGAATGAGGTTATGAGGAAAAGAGGGATTGGATGAGAATGAGAAGGGGAGGATAGGGTGGAAAGAGGAGGGATGGAGGGAGAGAGAGAAGAAGGTAATGTGGAAAAGAGGAATGGGATGAGAAAGGGAGGGAATGAGAAGGAGAGGATAGAGTAGAGAGAGAGAGAGAGAGAGAGAGAGAGAGAGAGAGAGAGAGAGAGAGAGAGAGAGAGAGAGAGAGAGAGAGAGAGAGAGAGAGAGAGAGAGAGAGAGAGAGAGAGGTGTATAGGTATAATACACGGTCGATGTGATATGGAGGGAAGGAGGGAAGGTAGGAGAGATGGCCAGACAACAGAAGCTAAGGGTTTAAATATAGGGGGTCAACTCTTTTAAGTAGAAGTGAAAGGGCTTCTGATTTCTCCAAGATTTGCCAGGAAATTGACAGCCTCAGTATACGAGTAAAGAATTTAGTTTTGTACCAGAGAGAGAGAGAGAGAGAGAGAGAGAGAGAGTTTTTTTTTTTTTTTTTTTTTTTTTAATCTTAAATAATTTCGTCATTTAAGTGTCCCTGTAATTATGTATGAGACTTGGTGGCTTCTGATTCCTCCTGAACATGCCACGAAACAAACTCCTTCAATAGTGGTAGTGTTTCGTGGCAATGTTTGAAGGACTAGCCAACCTTCAATTTTCTGCCTACATCCTTTAATATTTTTGCTTTTTTGGTAAATATAATGAAATGTAATAAAAAAAAAAACTGTACCCTATATTTATATGAGGATTGGAATCAGTACATTTTCGCCAGGATCTAAAAAAAACAATATTTATACATAACCATACATACATACATGAATACATACATACATAACATATACATACATACATACATAACATATACATACATACATAATGATAATAATATATATAAAACACTATGTGAAGCAATAGTCTGAGCAGTGTGAGAGAAGCAAGGTTTAGTTTCTCACACCATCATTCACAAAGTAATAACACAGAGAAAATATGAACTGAAACATGTGTGTGACGAGTAGCAGTTTAGACACACACGTGGTAATTATAATGGTGGTTATAATATACCTGTGTTACCTACAAAATATGAGGGTTGTAAATGAGTGAGGAACAATGAGAGTAAGAGAGAGGAGGGTTGTGAGTGAGTGAGTGAGTGAGGATGAGAGAAAGAGAGAGGAGGGTTATGAGTGAACGGGTGAGTAAGGTTGTGAATAAGTGAGTAACAGCAAGAGTAAGAAAGAGGAAGGTTGTGAATGAGTGAGTGAGTAGGGACGAGAGAAAGAGAGAGGAGGATTGTGAGTGAGTGAGTTAGTGAGTAGGGACGAGAGTAAGACAGAGGAGGATTGTGAGTGAATGAGTGAGTAAGTGAGGACGAGAGAGGAAGGTTATGAGTGAGTGAGTGAGTGAGAACGAGAGAGGAGGGTTATGAGTGAGTGAGTGAGTGAGTGAGGACAAGAAATGAAAGGTTGTGAGTGTGTGTAAATATAAAAGAGAAAAAGGTTGTTTGTTGTGTGTAATAAGGGGAGGAGTGGGTGGCATGACGAGACAACATCAATAACCAACGTGTAGACAAGGTGAAAATAACTTGACAAATGGTGTTTCTGGTGACTGTGGTGGGTCCTGGGGTGTTGG
>JAWQEG010003115.1:0-82218 GCA_033782935.1 Petrolisthes cinctipes | reverse complement strand
GGACGACGGTTACACTTCAGCACCCCTGTCGAAAATCAGAGTCCTCATTTACTTAGGACTCTTGTGCTGCTCAGTTGGGAGCTGCGGCACGATTGGGGCCGTCCGACCCCAGGAGACCTAGGGTTGGTGTGCTTGGCTCATAAGGTTTCTGTGGCCGAACGACCGAAAACCTTCTGGAAGTAGGCGATGAGACTTATGCGAGACAAATCACACTACCCTTTCTTTTATATTATTGGTCTGAAATTGAATTAGAGCGAGATGACTGTCCATCAGCAAGAAAATTTACATGTACTACATGCAAGGTGTACCGCTGGTGTGAGGACTTCAGCGGGAGGAGTGCGAGCGACCTAGACTCCTCGAGTGTCTGCGACTTTTGCAAACTCGAGGAGAGGTTGATGAAGCACATCTCGCTGCTCACGAAGGAGAACAACTCCCAAAGGAGGAAGTTCTCCGAATGAACTCGCAGAGGTGTGACTGCATGTGAGAGACGAGGCAGTCCAAGGAGCTTCTTCACCGGAGAGCTCCACCACGGCGGTAAAGAAGAAGAAGAAGAAGAACAAGAAAAAGAACAACAAGAAGAAGAACAACAAGAAGAAGAACAGCAACAATGAAGAGAGAGAAGAGACTGCAGAAGGAAAAGAGACTGCAGAAAAGTGTGATGAAAAAGAGGAGGGGAATATGGAGAAGGAGAAAAACCCAAGAAGACAGTTGAGGAGGGATTAGAAGAAAGTGAGGAATCAAATAAGAAGAAAAGAAAATGAAGCAGAAAAAGAAGAAGAAGAAGCAACCTGGAGGAAGTGACGAGCCCGGCAGGAATTCAAAACACTCTCGGGTTCCTCACAAGGCATCTCGTGCTCCTACCAAGGAGAGGCCTGTGGATGTATACACATTGTAGGTGGATTCCCAGGCACGAGGGCTGCAACCCCTAATGGCAGATCGCCTTCACACTTCTGTGAAGGTGAATTGTTTGCCAGGTTATGGCAATGCTGACCTCCGAAAGGAAGCTGAGAGGATCCAAACGTCCAGATCTTCTGTCATTGCACTCATGGTGAGTGGTAATGACATCTACTGAGAAATGGTAGAGTAGGCATGACCGAAGGAGTCCTCTCGGATGTGATCGGTGCAGTAGATGACTGTGGGTTAAAAACCCGCAGAAGGGTAGTGTCGGCATGCTCTCCAAGGAGAGGCCCTTTAGGGACTGCTCTGTCAAGAACATTGCAGTAATCAGCGCCTGGCTGATTTGTGTACTGCCGAGGGGGTTTCTTTGTGGACCCCTACACCTCACTCTTTGGTAGAGACGACCTCTACCAGAGGGATGGTACACATCTCTCACTAAAGGGGAAAGAAGTGCTTTCCAAATTAATGGAAGACGCCGTCCGACGATGTCTCAGGAGCACTCGACCGAGCGTGGAGGAGAGCCCTCGTCGCTATGCTAGAGTGACCCCAGAGAAGACATTCGCTGAGATCCTGAAGAAGGATATCCCCAGCACTACCAAGACAATGTCCAAACCGGGAAACGGAGGAGTCTAGGGAGCCCTGCAGTTGGGGGTTCCCTGAAGGTTCTATTGTTCAACGCCAGGTCCATCCGAAACAAGTTTTTGGAACTGCGGGCCCTCGTTGCGACAGAGGAACCCGAGATGGTGGCCATAACGGAGTCATGGTTGAGAACCTCAGACAGAGATCTTGAAGGGGAATTCGTGATTCCAGGCTACCAACTCTTCCACAAAGATAGAGAGGACAGAGGGGGTGGTGGTGTGCTGTTGTATGTAAAGAACTCCATCAAATCGATGACCTGCAACATCACATCGAACCACGAGCTCCTTGGAGTTGACCTAGAAATAGGCACTGCAAAATACAGAACCCTGCTGCTTTATAGACCCCCTGGACAACTCAATGAGATGGACAGGGACCTATACCAGTTGCTGGGTGAACTAGTGGACGGCAGGGTGTGCATCCTTATGGGGGACTTCAACACACATGTTGACTGGGAAACCAGAGAGCCCTCTGCCGAGAACACACCACTCTTGGAGTTTGTAAATGATGAATTCCTCACTCAATGGGTAAGGGAGCCAACAAGAGGTGCTAACATACTCGACTTGGTCCTCACCTCAGAGGATGACATCATTCAAGACCTCTCTGTAAACGAAGAAATAGGTGGAAGCGACCACAAGCTTATAAGATTTTCAGTTAAAGTCCCTAATATGGAGTCCGTGACCCCGGTGCATAGAAAATTAGACATGGGGAGAGCGAACTTTGCAGGTCTTCGTGAAAGTGTTGCTGAAATGGAACTAGAGGAGGGAGAGAGTGCTGATGATCTGTGGAGGTCATTCTTGTTTTCCTTCATGGAACTTCAGTCGCGCTTTATTCCTCTGAAGGGAACAGGTCAGAAGTTCATTCAACCTAAGTGGTTTAATCGGGAAATCCGTAACCTACTAAGGGAGAGGAGAACTGCGTATCGTCGAGCGAAGACATCTGGGGACTTTGACGGTCATAGAAGACTGAATCGAAACGTGAAGTCCAAAATAAGGGCGGCTAAGCGTGCTGAGGAGGTCCGTGTGGCTAGACTCTGCAAAGAGAACCCCAAGGAGTTTTTCAGTTATGTGAATGGCCGTAAACCAATCCGACGCAGGATCGGTCCCTTGGTGAATGAGGATGGAGCATTGATGCACTCTGATGCAGAAAATGCTAACCTCTTAAATGAGTATTTCTCTTCAGTGTTCTCTGAGGAGAGTGGTCCCATTCCCGAACCTTTGGACTCCTTCAGTGAGAAGTTGGAGTCAATGGTCTTCACCCAAGAAGAAATCGAGAGAAAAATAATTGAATTAAAAGCAAACAAGTCCCCCGGTCCGGATGGGTTCTTACCTAGAGTGCTGAAAGAAGTGCATGGTGAAGTATCACGGCACCTGTGCATGGTCTTCAACAGGGTAATCCAGACTGGATGCGTTCCTAGAGACTGGCGTGAGGCAGAGGTGACTCCTATCTTCAAGAAGGGAGATGCTAGCCAACCGTCAAACTACAGACCCATCAGTTTAACCTCGATAGTCTGTAAACTCATGGAGAGCATCATGGTGGACAAAATAACAGCACACTTAGAATCAAATTTGCTACTGAGGGGTTCCCAGCATGGGTTCCGGCAGCACCGGTCATGCCTCACAAATCTGGTGGAATTCTTCCATTTTGTTTTCAGTGAGCATGATCGGGATAAAGCAGTCGATGTTGTCTACTTAGACTTTCAGAAAGCCTTTGATAAGGTACCCCACCGCCGCCTCCTTCGGAAAGTGCGTGCACTGGGCATAGACGGAAATGTGGCAAATTGGATAGAGAACTGGCTAAGTGACAGACGGCAGCGGGTGGTAGTGAATGGACAGGCTTCAGAGTGGGTGCCCGTTACTAGCGGCGTTCCCCAAGGTTCTGTTCTGGGACCACTACTGTTTATCATCTATGTTAATGACGTGGATGGTGACATGGTTGCCAAGATTTCCAAATTCGCCGATGATACTAAGCTTGGTATGAATGTCGCGAAAGAAGGAAATACTACCCGCTTACAAGAAGATCTTAGGAAGATCGGGGAGTGGTCTGACACGTGGCAAATGCCATTTAACGTGAACAAATGCAAAGTTATGCATATAGGCCACAGAAACCCCCGAACAGAGTATAACCTTAAGGGCAATGCTCTCGTAAGCACTGATACTGAGAAAGACTTGGGTGTAACTATCACCAGTGACCTCAAGTTCTCAAAGCAGTGTATTGAGGCTGAGAAGAAAGCCCAAAGGATGTTAGGGTACATAAAGCGACAGTTTGGATACCGGAACAAGGAGATAGTACTTTGTCTGTACAATTCCCTTGTCCGACCGCACCTGGAGTATGCAGTCCAGTTTTGGAGTCCTTTTTACCGAAAGGATATCGCGAGATTGGAACGAGTGCAAGCCAGGGCAACCAAACTTATACCCTCTCTTAGACACAAGAGCTATAAAGATCGGTTGGTAGAACTCGACCTGTTCTCTTTGGAAACCCGGAGACTGCGTGGTCAGCTTATCGAAGTGTTTAAAATACTACGAGGCTTTGACAATGTAGACTACAGGGACATTTTCCAACTCAGTGAGGGCACAACCAGGAATCATGGCTACAAACTTGAACTGAAGCGATACAACCGTGATCTGTGTGGTAAGTTCTTTACATACAGCATCTGCGGTACTTGGAACGCGCTTCCTGCTGATGTAGTCAACAGCAACTCTGTGGATCAGTTCAAGTCCAGATTAGACAAAGCCTTAAATCACCGTCTAGGTGTTTAAGCCGTTGTGCGAGTGTTCCTTGATGGTTTCACATGACACATTCGAGGACGGTCGCCTACTTGCGCAACTAAACCCACAGGTACCCTCTTTGTATGGATCGTAAGGTCTTCTAGGGTACTTCTTTTCCTTGTAACTCCTTGTAACTCTCTCTCTCTCTCTCTCTCTCTCTCTCTCTCTCTCTCTCTCTCTCTATGTAAATTAATACAGTATAGGAAAAAAGGCACCAAGCAACATTTATAAAAAAAAATATCTTACCATCTTCATTTAAATAATAAACACATAAAAATGAGTAGCGTGTGAGTGTACTGTTGGGCGTCACCTGGAATGTTGTCCTTCCCACATTAAATGACCACAAGCCTCTACTTACCCCTTCCCACAGAGCAGCCCAATACCTCAGGGGAAGATACTGGGTGGGTCTTCAGCAGTGAATGGTATGCTCTATGTTCGGGGCAACAGACGAGACTTCGACAACTGGGAAGCCCTTGGTAACCCAGACTGGGGCTACCAATCCGTCCTTCCTTACTTCAAGAAGACTGAGGACTACAAAGGAGGCTACTTAGGACCAACAGGTGGGTGAAACTCGAGGCCCCTCTGGCTGGGTGGAATATTTATAGGGGTACTCAGTGGTGTTGTCGGTAAAGTAGATGATACTTATACATGCACATACCACACTGCTGCTGAGATGGTTGAGGGACTAGTGTTGTTGTTGTTGTTGTTGTTGTTGTTGTTGTTGTTGTTGTTGTTGTTGTTGTTGTTGTTGTTGTTGTCGTCGTCGGTCTGCTGGTACTGTCGTTGGTTTGAATCCCTGCAGGAGTGGGAAGCTGCTGGTACTGTACTATTGGCCACAAGAATTCGTACACACGCTGCTGTTTTCCAGGGTTTGCAACATACCGAAAATGTAAGAATACGTAACTGCAATACAACATTATTATTAGGTTTGTTGTTTGGCAATTACAGAGTCATTTGGTAGACCATTTATTGCAGTACGTCAAGAATAATGACCTCTCTTTCTCTATAGCCTGTGTAAGAATTCCTGTGACCAACCGTACATACTATGGGGCCTCTAGTGCACGTGAGTCGAGTCAGCTCAATGTTACGTGCCAAGAAATATGCCACCTACTTTTTCACATCGACTACTTCTTCAGATCAAAGGCATTTTCCTATAACAACATTGGCACAACAACATCTTAGAGTGATATTTATACCCTACTTCGAGTAGCCTACCCGACAGAGGACAGAACCTAAGATAATGATGGGCTTAGGAAAATAAACACAAGATGCACGAACCAGGCCCACGACACACAACAACGCGATAGCAACATATTTAGAGTACTATTCAAGTCCGTTTCTAATTCACGCAACAGAAGAATACCAAGGAAGGACAGAACCAAGGACACAATAATGCCCTCAAGATTATACGAACGATACACACTGTATATGAGATGGGTCATGTTTATCAAATTTAAATGTGTTGCAAATTCCGTTGAATAGAAAAGGAAAGCCATCGGTTATAAAACACTTGATATACACACAAGATACACGACAACATATTAGACCTTAGAGTGTTATTCACGTCTCCATTTTTTATACCCACGACAAAGGAGAAGTACAATACCAAATAATATACTAACGATCATATACACGACACACAAAGACACAACAATTTTAAGGGGAGTTTTTCTTGTTTGGGGATTTGAAGGGCTACTACTAACTATGTCAGATAACAGACGCCCTCAATGGTATTAATAGGGGATCTTTTTCTTGGCATAGTTTGCATGGGGAAATCAGAGACCCAACAACTCACCAACAAAAGAATAATCCCCTTAAACTTTACTGTGCTATTTAAGTCCCATTTCTTATAACCACAACAGAGACATACCACGGAAACATATATGGCCCCGTAAATATGATGATTATGGGCTTAATTAGGATATTGTACGAACACACCAAAAACTACAAAATTATTCTTACTCTTTAGAAGTTTAAAGTGTTATTTACGTTCCCATTTCTTATACCCACGTCAGAGGAGTACCATGGAAGGAAGGGTCCCATGACGGTGGTACCCCAGAAGGCTGACTACGACGTCTTCACCCCCTCCTTCATCGCTGCGGGACAACACCTCGGTTTTGATGTCATCGATCCCAGTGGCCCAGAACAGATAGGTCAGTCACTCAGTCAGTCAGTCAGTCTGTTAGTGCGTGAGTCAGTTAGATAGATAGATAGATAGATCAGTCAGTCAGTTAGTGAGTGAGTGAGTCAGTTAGATAGGTCAGTCAGTCAATCTCACTTTCATTTACTCCAAGGTACTCCTGTTTGTTAGCAGTATACCCATTCACGAGTAAAAGTTCACCTACAGTACCAACCAACCAAGCATATATTTCCAATCAAAACCTCTCCCATCCTACGCTTGTTTTGTCCCTGTTGGTCCCCTTCCCTCTCTGTCTCCTCCCTTCTCCCTTTGTCAGGTGGACGACTGCTGTGCCATCTATGGTCTATAATGGTTGCAAACGTTCAGCCTGCTATGTAGAAACTATCGATGAACTGTTGCTCCTGGGTGTACACTCGCAATCCAAAATTTGTATCCAGATCTTGTTGAAGTATCGAATCATTTGACATACTGGTGAACCAATATACACGTTCATCCTGTTTCATATTTGCATGAGTTCGCTTAATAATCGATCAGGCTATTCGAAGCAAGCCTGGATACATATTTTGGATTGCGAGGGTACATTTAGGCCTATTCCTCCTTTTCCCCTGGGGTATAGTGGGCTACGAATACTTCCCGAATATCCCTGCTTGTCATAAAAGGCGACTAAAAGGGGCTTTCACTTCTTAAACTGTCTCTTTTTTTCATCTGTTACCTTTTGTGCTTACTGTCCCACCTCTCAGTCACCTTCTTGCTCGGACACCGCATGACCTCGCTGTTGCGGCGCTTAATATCAATCAATCAGTCAATCAATCTATCAACTTCCCTCCCCCCCCCCTCTCTCTCTCTCTCTCTCTCTCTCTCTCTCTCTCTCTCTCTCTCTCTCTCTCTCTCTCTCTCTCTCTCTCTCTCCGGTAAATTTATTCATCTTCTCACGTATCATAATAGAGGGAAAATAATTATGAATTTAATGAATAGCAGAAGACAATAATGATGATGATGATGTTAATGATGTTGCATAAATTAGTCAGTGATGCTAATGATGTTAGTGTTGATGTTAATAATGTTGTTATTGTTGATGTTGTTGTTGTTACAGGATTCGCCTCTACGGATTACGTCATCAGAGACGGAGAGAGATGTGACACAAGCAGAGCCTACCTCGCCCCAGCTGCCACCAGACCCAACCTACACGTACTCACACACGCTACTGTTCATAGGGCAAGTGTTTTATATAGTGTTGATCTCTCTCTCTCTCTCTCTCTCTCTCTCTCTCTCTCTCTCTCTCTCTCTCTCTCTCTCTCTCTCTTTTGTATCTTAAAAAACTATAGCTTTAATTACTGTTCTTATGATTGTATAATGTGATGGAGCATAGATATAGAATAGATAAAGCCGTGCTAACCAGTGAACAAAGAGAGATATAATTATAGATGTAGATTATAAAGCAAAAACAAACAAAAAACATGTCTCTACCTGCTCTCGTTTATGTTGTGCAAGGGGGGGGGGGAGGTAGGGATTATTTAATAACACCCCTTAAATGTCAGCAGACAGACTCCTTCTGTACACAAGTAGAAGATCTGTTATTTAGTATTCTTTGAAGGGCTACATAAACTCCAAATTGTCCACATTCCGATTACTGTAGCCTTTTTTTAGGAGGTAGTACACTGTCTTTGAGTACGTTGGAGTGTCTTGATTCCTCCTGCAAAGTATGCCAGGAAACACCAGGATCAAATGAACAAAAATAATGGTGCTTCTGTTACTTGTACCAACAGACGGGTGATTTCATAATTAATCATGCATGTGTACTTTACAGGTTATATTCGACCAAAACAAGAAAGCAGTGGGCGTGGAGTACGAGCACAAAGGAAAGGTGAGGAGGAAAGTAAACAAAATATCGAGATAACGACAATGATAAGTATGAATGAAAGGGGGCAAAAGAGTACTATGCTAGGTGTGTGTGTGTGTTTATTTGTTTGTTTGTGTGTGTGTGTGTGTTTACAGAGGTGTGCATGTTTACAGGTGCGGAGTGCATGTGCTTGCAAAGAGGGAGGTTGTGTGTGTGTGTGTGTGTGTGTGTTTGTGTGTGTGTGTTTGTGTGTGTGTGCAGAGATAGATAGATTAAGAGAGATATGTGTGTCTGTACAAATATGAGTGTGTGTATGTACATCTTTTTTAATAAAAAAACAAAAAAACATGTGTGTGTGTTTACAGGTACACAGTGTGCGTGCTGTGAAGGAGGTTGTGGTGAGTGCTGGAGCGTTATTCTCACCTAAGCTGCTAATGTTATCAGGCCTCGGCTCCAGACACGCCCTTCTACCACATGGGGTAAGTCCTCCTCTCTCTCTCTCTCTCTCTCTCTCTCTCTCTCTCTCTCTCTCTCTCTCTCTAATGACGCACGTATATTTATTCTATTTTACCCTCGACTGCATGCACGAATGTATATAATTTACATGCGCTGTGTATGTATGTGTTTCAGGTGAGGATAGTGACTGAGTTGCCTGGTGTGGGAGAGAACTTACAAGACCATACGTGTGTGTATGGACTCACCTGGACCCTTCCTCAACATCTTCCCAACACCGCTGCCGATTTTCTGAGCCCCAAACATTTCAGTGACTACGTGCACTACAGAAAAGGTTAGGTAGATTTCCCAGATCCCCCTCTCTCTTCCCTGCCATGCATTTCTTCAGTGTCTTGTTATTACGTTAAATTAATTGCTGATGGTTTGATGGACACGTGATTGAATTGGTTTGTTAAATGGAATCTGATGTAAATGGTTAGTTTGGTGGGATCTAATAAATGGAATCTGATTTGAATGTTTAGTTAAATGGGATCTAGTCTGAATGGTTGGTTATATGGGAAAATGAGTCTGGTATTGTGGGTATATATTCAACATTTGTATGGGAATAGTATGTTGACTACCACAATTCTATATCACATCCATAACCCCTTCTATATGTTGACTACCACAATTCTATATCACATCCATAACTATATACCACAATTCTATAACACATCCATAACCCCTTCTATATGTTAACTACTACAATTCTATATTTCATCCATAATTATATACCACAATTCTATAACACATCCATAACCCCTTCTATATGTTAACTACTACAATTCTATATTCCATCCATAATTATATACCACAATTCTATAACACATCCATAACCCCTTCTATCAACCTCTAATCACAGGACCTTTCACCACGCCCATTGGTGAGTTTGGTCACGCCTGGGCCAAGGTTGGTGAGGATGGTGGTGATCCCTTGTGGCCTGACATCCAACTCTTCTTTATCTCTTCGTCTTTGTCGCAAGAAGGTCCCTTAAGTAAAGCTGCCATAGGATTGACAACACAGGTATATATATTATCTAAAGAAGTTGTACTCGGCCACTGTTGATTATAATATATTGATTGATCTTTATTATTATCATTATTGTTACGGTATACCCTATTATTATTATTATTATTATTATTAGTAGTAGTAGTAGTAGTAGTAGTAGTAGTAGTAGTAGCAGCAGTAGTAGTAGTAGTAGTAGTAGTAGTAGCAGCAGCAGTAGTAGTAGTAGTAGTAGTAGTAATAATAGTAGTAGTAGGAGTAGGAGTAGTAGTATTTGTATTTTTACTATTCCTATTCTTCCAACAGACATTCCTGGATTACATCTTCCCGCTGAGTAACACGAAAGGAGTGACCATCCTGCCATACCTAACGAGACCCAAGAGTATGGGAAGGATTACACTCACATCCAGCAACCCACATCACCTTCCCATTGTTGACCCTCGTTACCTTAGTCACCCAGACGATATTACAACACTCGTTAATGGTCAGGCCAGGATGGAATTAATATATATGGAATAAATGGTCAAGCCAGGAATTTAAATATTATGGAATTTTTGTGGTCACGCCAGTCTGGAAGTATTATGGAATTTTTTATGGTCTGTAATTGCATCGTCTTGTATATGCAGATTTTTATTGAGTAACTTGGGGGGGGGGGGGTCAAAATTAATGGCTATATAGGCACGATAGTCATGATGTAATGGTTTGTTAATATAGCCTAAATATAAATAGATCACATGCACATAATATTATAAGCTCATCGTACACACACACATTCACTGATCAACACTTTACACACACACACACACACGTTCACTGATTCACACACACACACACACATTCACTGATCAACACGTTCATACACACACACACACACACACACACACACACATACAGTTTTTATATGATGCTCTTCCCTTCCTCGTTGTCACAGGACTCAAGTTAGCTGTGAGAGTGGGACAGACTCCACCCTTTATCAAGAAGCTAGGAGCTCGACTTTATGATAAGGTTAGGCTCTGCAATACGTCTCTTCTATAGCATTTGTGTGTGTGTGTGTGTGTGTGTGTGTATCAGTAAATGTGTAGGCTATGTGTGTATGTTGTGGATCAGTATATATCTGTGTGTGTGTGTTTTATCCAGGTGTAACCTCACTGATTCCCCTCTATTTATTTAATACTGCAGTACGTCTCCCTCTAGTGTGTGTGTTTGTGTGTGTGTGTGTGTTTGTTTTATCCCGTCGAAACAGCACCAATTCCCTTCTTATATGTAATTTTCACCAGCCACTACGAGTCAAAAAATTCTATCCATTATTCCCCATGCATCCTCCACGAGTAAAATATTTCTTGTCTCTATTTTTTCCACAGCCAATTTCCCTCAACATCTACAAGTCAAAAGTTTCTCTGTTTATTTTTTCCTCAGCCACTAGGAGCGTGTGGGAGATATAGTGTGGGTAGTGATGGGTACTGGGAATGTTACGTGCGTCACATGGCCTCCTCCTTCTATCACTTCGCTGGGACCTGCAAGATGGGTCCTGTATCTGACCCTTACAGTGTGGTGGATCATAGGCTCAGGTAGGTACTGTTGGGGACACACGAAACTGAAACTGAAACTGAAACTGAAACTTTAACTGAAACTGAAACAAATTCTCTCTCTCTCTCTCTCTCTCTCTCTCTCTCTCTCTCTCTCTCTCTCTCTCTCTCTCTCTCTCTCTCTCTCTCTCTCTCTCTCTCTCTCTCTCTCTCTCTCTCTCTCTCTCTCTCTCTCTCCGGTATGTACTGTTGGGGACACATGAAACAGACAGACAGACAGACACACATACACCTCATCCTATACCGTATAACCTATGTTCAATGAGGGACACCGTCTAAATGTCTCTAACTTGTATAGAAATTTCTCTAACTTGTCTTTATGATTGTGTCTAATTGTCCAAATTATCTCTAACTTGTCTCTAACTGTCCTTATTGCCTCTAACTATTTCTAAAACTTGTCACTAACGTCCATATTATCTCTAGCTTGTCTCTAACTGTCCTTAATGCCTCTAGCTATCTCTAAAACTTGTCACTAACTGTCTATATCATCTCTAGCTTGTCTCTAACTGTCCTTAATGCCCCTAACTATCTTTAAAACTATCTCTATCTTGTCTCATATTACAGAGTGCGTGGTGTGGAGGGCCTACGAGTGGTGGATGCTTCAGTGATGCCAGTAGTGGTGTCTGGTAACACTATGGCAACAGTTATTATGATTGCTGAGCGGGCTGCTGACTTTATCAAACAGGACTATGCAGCCAACGATCAGTACCAACAGTGGCCCGGTGCTGCTGACTCCAAACTCTGGCAGCAACAGCAACAATCATCAAATTACACGTCTTGACAGCATCATACACGTCATTAGGTCAACATGTATAAGATGGATAATAATACACTTTTGGTACATTGGAGCCCCTTGATTCCTTCAATCTATATATATTTATATATCTATATTTATTATATAGAATTGTAGCGTGTGGGTGGGGGGGGGGTGAGGGGGGGGAAGACAAAGTACCAGCAGTTCCCAACAGTCGTCTTCGCTGAAATTTTGCACATCGATGGCAATGAACCAAACATGTTCGCAGACCGAGTCCCGACCCGGGGTGAACTTTAGAAGTCTTTTTTTTTTTTTTTTTTTTTTTTTGGGGGGGGGGTCAAAGTTCCCATAGACTAAAAAAAAATATTTTACCCAGTCACTTTTGATGGTACGGCGTCCATCTTGGTACCGTTCGACGCGTCCTGAGCTACATGCACCTGTATAACTCATTACCGGATATCACCTATACTTGACCTCTCGGGTCAGGTCAAAGTTCACGGATACTTACAAAATCCTAATTTACGGCCTATTTCATGGATTTGGAAGCCGTTTTCGGGCAGTTTAACGATAGTCAAAGTAGCTCAACTTGGTTCAACTAAGTAAGAATTACCTTTGACCCCAGCCCGCACATTGGTGGGGTCATGCGAAGTCATATGGGTCAAATTTGCAAGTTTATGGGTAAAATTTGATCCTGAATCAAATGATTATACTCCCTTCGACAAGAGGGACCAGCCGCAGGAGAGTGTCGGTCTCCCAAAGGCGACAACGGGAAGGCCGGAGGCCTCCCACTCGCAGAGGTGGCTATTGAAGAGACCGAAGGCCTCTTGCCCCCCGCAGGGACTAGCATGTTCACGGCTGGAACATAATAGTGTACAGTATATGCCAGGAACAGTTTAGAGGAATTAGTAGCTCCATATTTACTAAAACATTGTACGAACCCCATAAACTTCATAAAGGTTAGGAATATACTTTCTTTGATGGTAAATTGGAGGTTTACTGAATTCTCCAAACTGAACGGAACCCTTAATACTATTAGTAACAGTGAGATCGTTAATATTATGTTAATGTTAAAGTTTTATCTCACTAGCACACATTACCTTCAATTAATTTTCATTTTCGGGTCAACAGTTCGTGTTGTGTCCCAAATCACTGGTGCTTCTAGCAGTCCTCTGAAAACGAGTTAATTGGTGGAATGAAAACGTCTTACTATTAATGATTAAGTGGAAAAGGAAAAGAGAAAAGAGTAAAGATATAAGAAAGAAATTAGAAACTATTTAAAAAAATGTAAATATAGATAGATAAATAATGTATGAAAATATAAAAAATAAAGTTTTAAGAAACAAATTTGAAGATTCTTTTTTATGAGTGCACCACATTCCAACACCTTAAAAATACTACAATTACTACTAGCACCGCGGGAGTGATAGTCTATTATTCTTGCAAGTTGGTTAGTAGTGACTTAAAACCCAGAACAGACAACAATGTACATATGTCCACAACAAAGCCAATAGAATATTAGGATTCATATGGTAAACCATAAAAATGTTCTTGAACCTGGTACACACACACACACAACAAATTACTGGTTCTTAAATAATACCAGCTTAGACAGTGTTTTTCTAACATAATGAGTCAATGACCTTTGATTTTAGCACTCTCTTCCTTGGCAAGATGATGCATGCGTACTTTAGCCTACAAAAAGCAAATGCTACTACTTTAATTAATGAAAAATAGTTATTGTTGTCAGGTTCACACTAAAACATATGGGATTCATGTCCTCGAAAGGCAGTGATGCCAAGTTCTTTAAAAACAGAATATGGAACTACTGATGGAAATCTGGCGGGTTGAGGGGAAGGGCAACCTATCATGGCCGCCAACCCACTTCCGGTGGCGACACGCCAGGGGGGCTGTTGTGCGCTCTATTATTAGTGTATAGCTCTGTGGGTCTACTATTCTCAATTTTATCCCAATTTGGCAAATCGAATAGAATAGCATTTAACATTTAATAATACACCTTTCTTTGTGTAAATTATATAACTATTTATCTTTATCATGTATATAAACATTACAACCTCAAATAACTTAAAAAATAAAACACAGACAATTTTATACATCCTTGTTTGTGTAAATAACATAACCATTTGTCTTTATCATTCATAAAAACACTAGATACATTATAATATCAAATAGCCTTAAAAAAACACGGTGAAATATATCAGTGTAGTAAACTAGTAATTTTATATATAGTTTTTTACTACTAATAGAACATCAACAACGTCAACGAGACAACGACTCAACAACTTCAGCCTCATCCTTCCTCTCATCTTCATTGGTAATAATTATTTTCCTATAATCGTGTTTTAGTTTAATAGTTTTATCTTTAAGAGTAGTAAATGATAGATCAAGGACACTAGCTCATTCAGATAAGATTATAATAGTTGTTTGATAATGGTATTTTAGTTAGTCGTGTTTTATTACCCGGTTCATCATCATTAATATAACCACACCTGACAACATTATTATTATTATTACCTTTGATCAATTATTAGTAACTTCATAATTAAGGTTGGTTGTGTGTATGTATGTATGTATGTCTTCTTGTGGTTAAGAAATATTACTTAGTCATTATCATAAGACAGTTGAGTACGAGACACACACAATAATTATTGGTATTTATTGAATGAATTACCTTTTTGTAGCAGTGTTGCCAGATCCGGCTAGGTCCCAGTATTTTGCCCCGGTCATTTCCTGTACTTTACCACGGTTAGGTCCCGGTAGTCTGCCCAGGTTAGGTCCCGGTAGTCTGATGCGGTCAAGGTTAGGGTAGGTAAGGTCAGATAAGGTCAGGCTAATTTCAAAATGCCCCATTTGAATATGCCCTATCTTGGAAATGCCCTATCTTGGAATTTGCGGAGGAAATGCCATAGAAGAAAATAGTCTTAGAATGGTCTAAATAAGTGGGTAATGAAGGTAGAAAAACCGTACGCAATAACGGTAATTCTTTCAATATTTACCTAATAATTTATGTAAGTTAATTAATTAAACAATATTATACGTATACATCAATTATAATTCATTCAGTTATTTATTTATTTATTTAGTGATTTGTGTATTGTGTTGTTTATTTCATCTTTATTTCCAAAACAGGAAAATACATTAGAAAAATATATTGGTTAATTATTATAGTAAAGTAAAACCACATATCCAAAACAGAGGAAAATACACTAAAAATTATATTGGTTAATTATTATTGTGTGTTCCTATAGTAAAGTATAACCATTATGTGTATTAATGAAAGAAATATAATGAGGTAGGAAAATTTTGGGTAAATGTTGCTTGATAATGAACACATTGCCATTGATTACTATGGGACCCTGCGATGTCAGAAAATTGGAGGTAAATGAGTCCTTCAAATATTGCCACAAAACACACCTTTATGGAAGGAGCCTGTTTCGTGGCATAGACAGGAGGAATCAGAAGTCTCCAAGTTATCATACACGATCACAGGTTCCTTAAGGAGTTATTACTGTGTTTCTCAAGACAGTGATGCAGTGATAGTCACCTTAAGTAATTAAACCTTGATCTCTTATATGTATCACTTCAGTATCAGCAAAGTGTTTTTTAGGGGGGTAAGGTTGGTATTATTTAACGAGGAAAAGGCTCGTCGTCACTCAATTCGTATGATTTTGTACCCCAGACTATGCGACGATGAGCCTTTTCTCGTTTCCTGTAGCACCCCAAGAGATTATTGATTATGGTTCCTTTGTTCTGATGGTATGATAGATATTTGTTTCAACCCCTCATGCAATTTTAAGTATGTACTGTATATTAGGTATTTTTATGTATGTGTTTCTGTCTATGTTATTGAGTTTGGACCATACCGAGACGACTGTTTTAGGTGAGTTTAGTGGTAATTTATCCTCTTCCTCTGTGTGATATGTTAGTTATTTTTAGATATTGCCAGGCATAGACTTTCTTACTAGATTATTTGTTCATTATTTTTCTGTTATATACCTAACTGGTTAGATATATACTAGCCATCCCTCATATGGCTAGAATAAAGATTGTTTTAGGATCTGGTCACTTTCTAATGGATTTGACGAGATCTGCCCACATGGATTAAAAATCTACGTGAGGTGTACTGCAACCGTTTTTTTTTTTTTTTTTTTTTCACTGCAGTGTGGACCGCCAGCACACGGGGGTGCATTTCCCATTGCATGCAGCACTGTAAACACCCTCCCCCTTATGGTCCCTTCAGGGCTGGTCTCATGGAAGTTGCGGCCCCACTTGTAGCTCTTGTGGTAACTTGGACTTGGGCCCACAGCACTGGCTGTGGGATCAAAGACCTTACCCCCAATCTCCATGGCAATCGGAGGCCCCCAGGAGGCCATTCTGCCCCAGGAGAGTATAATTTATTTTCCAAATTCCCACAAACTAAATCTTTCACAATGGAAAACACTAGATTTTATCATTAAGAGGAGTGGTCCATATCTCAAAAACAGTGTATGGTTTCTGAAGAAAAAATATATTCTCATCTGTACTTCTTGTCCTCTCCATGAACTGATTATTCCTCCAAGTTCATTACTGGTATGTTGAAAATGTACAAAGTGGTATTGGTAAATGAGGAAAAGGCTCTTTGTTGCTTATTTCATATTCCAAAAATAATAGGAATTGAGCGACAAAAAATCTTTTCCTCATTTAATAATACCACACACAATGTCTGCAGGTAGAATGACACTGTTGCGGGTGGCAAGCATGGTAGGGGTGTGGGGTGGCCTATGGTTGGCTGGGCAGCAGGGACTCTCACTCTTGGGCTGGACAATACCACAACTGAGTGCGGCACAATCAGGATGCATGGCAGTTGTTACCTACTTAGCCTTAGGGGGATACCATACTGTTTATATCATCTGCAAAACTTTTCGCAGAGACATTGTGTGAGTATTACATGGTACTGCACCCCAATATTATTATCATTACAGTTACAAATGTGGTATCATATGTTCAGAATAAACTTTGTCATATCATAATGTTGGTCCCATTTTCACAGGGCCAGTTTCATGAAATTTATTTAAGTGTATCATAGCAGTTGTACAGTTATGAGACATAATAGGTCTTCAGGTCTGCTTTTAACAGCCTGATAGAGTATTAATTGAGTTCCAGCAAGTATGAGACAGGATAAGCATGGTAACTGATTCACTGGAATGACAGGTGATTTTAAACTTCAATATGACCTGAATACTTATTATGGCTTATAACTGTACTTACATGCATTATTCTGTCCCAGTGTTACTGATACAGTACTTTGTTGTTTATTTAATTGCTTGTTTTCAGTGCTGGATACAGATTTATCAAAGTGCAGGCTTTGCTCAAGTGGGCCATATGGAACAACATCAATATTCCCAAGCTGTTCATGGCCAATGTGATGAAGAACCCAAACAAAGTAGCACTGATATTTGAGGACCAAGAGTGGACATTTGCAAAGGTGATGGCAATATTTAATCAATAAATAAAAGGAACTTTTCCATCTCTGACACTGGACTAAATGAAACTTTTTATAATTGCTAGACAGTTGCTCTACAAAAGTATAAGTATAGTATGTAAAGCCTTGTTTTTAGATTAAGATGACATCATAATATCAACAGGGTATTAAAAATACTCATACTATAAAAATTTACTATACTTATGATTGTGTGTGCTTTTCTCAGATGGATGAGTACTGTAACCGTGTTGGGAACTTTTTGGTGGATCGAGGGTTCCAGAAGGGAGATTCAGTGGCGCTCTTCATGCAGAACAGACCTGAGTATGTCTGTACTTGGCTTGGTTGTGCTAAGGTAATTATATGTGATACAAACTTTTGCTTGTTCAGTACAGTGTAGTACAGTACTGGTATTTACAGTATTGTGTATTTTAATAGTTGTTGAAGAGTGGACAATAATAACTCAGTATTAATTCGGTCAAGACCGTTTTCGCCCTCTTTATTATATTTGTTTTTCGCTTGATTAAAGATCACCTCCTTTAAATGGCTTTTCAATATTTCTATTGATATTTTCTGTTTCTTTAACACACTGGGGTGCCTACAGGTGGGTGTAGTGCCAGCTCTCATCAATTTCAACCTACAACAAGTTGCACTGGTACATTCAATTAAGGTGGCTGATTGTAAAGCTGTTATCTGTGGTGCAGAAATGCAACAAGGTGAGAGGGGTGTTTTTATTTATTTATCTTTTTGCCTGCTTATCTGTATCTGCCTAAATATCTATCTATATGTTGCCTCTCCATCTAATGCCCAGTGAGAGGACAAAAATAACAATAATAATGAATTAAGACAGGATACATTGTAGTAAGTATTTGACCACAAACATATAATTGCTAATATGTCACTCATTTTTTCAAGTGTTATGTATTTGATGTCAGAAGTACAGGACATATATTTATTTGCAGTGTTATGTACAGTTTTTGTCAGATATACAGTAATACAAAAATGTCTTATTTGCCACACCAGCTATTGATGATGTGAAGGACGAGCTGAAGTTGCCCATATATGTGTCAGGATGTGACAAAACACCCGTCACCATTGAAGGCAAGTGAAAAAGGATTTTAAAATATATCTCCCCATTCCTTAGAAAGTTTTGAAAGAGGAAGATGGGGTCTTAATGATAACAATTAGTAATTTGTCCTGCTTTAATTTTTATTTAGCTAAGAATTTGTCATCATGCCTTTCATCTGTTGCATGGGATATTACATTATGTATAATGTTTACCCCTTTTAGTTTTTGTTCCATTGTGAAAACCAGTTAATATCAATTTTTTAAATATAAAAATATTTAACCAATAGGTGCAGAGAGCCTGGATACTTTACTGAATAAATCATCACCCATCCCCACGGCACGCCTTGACAGTGTTGGCGTTCGAGATAAACTATTCTACATCTACACCTCGGGTACCACTGGCCTTCCAAAGGCTGCTATTATCAGACATGCCAGGTTTGTATTTGATTTTAATATATGTATAAAGCTGTTGTCTGTCATTTGTTCACTGAAGTAATTGGAAGCAATATTTCATTTTGGTATATAAACCAGACTTTACCTCAGTCATTATGGAAACACCAGGTAATTCAGCCAGATTTTCAGCATGTACTTTTATCATATTTAATACTAATGATAATGACTGGTTAGTGAGCATACCAATTACTTACTCAATAATAAGCAGCCCACTATCACATGAAAAGATGGGCAAAGTTTTGGGTACAGTATATAATCAATGGCTGACATCCTCAGTTGATATTTACATGCTACTGTTGAAACTTAAAAAGCCTAAAGAAAGTAGTATACAGTACTTTATTTCATTCATTCATGTGGTTTGACTCTTCTCTCCTTCATAAAAACTCTTGCCAAGAGTTTGCCAAGGCAGGGTGTTACTGACGACTTGCTTATTCATTCACTCTGAGACAAGAATTCTGGCAATTCATTGGGTCTTCCAACACCTTTGCTGTAGCACCTCCTTGGGTGGGGTTTTCTTCCCCTACTACCTTGTACATTGTATATATTTACCTAAACCTAGCATAGTGCATCAAAAGATAAAAGAAAACCAACATGAACAATTCAAACAATTTAATACTGTAATATGTAATTCATATATAGTACTGCAATATGTAATTCATATATAGTACTGCAATATGTATCTCTTGTGTAAAGATAATTAGTATACTGCACAGTGTAAGAAGGATGATATATTGTACAGGTATTGATGAGAGATTTCCTTTTCTGACTGAATTTCTTGGTACATCTCTTCTGTTGTAAAACTCTGTAATCTCTGGAAATGTGAATGTTGCATGATATAATGTGAAGTTTAGTCTCTTATGCTGGTACACACGATCAAAACACTATCGAGCAGAAGGAGTCTGATGGTTCTGTATATGATCAGCACAGCTCATGATACCTCGGGAATAAACAAGCCATTTTTCAGTATCCATCATCTGAGGTGTCACAAGATTTCGCATAAGAATTGCGCCCATAGTTTTTTTATCGTGTGTACATGCTGGTTGTATATTGGTGCCTTATTTGCCACTTGTGTGTGAAGGTATGTGTTCTTCTCGACGGCTGTGCACTACATGACCAACATGGACGAGGATGATGTCATCTACAACCCTCTCCCTCTCTACCACACTGCTGGGGGCATGGTCGGCATGGGCCAGGTGGGCATGTGAACAGAGATAAGGAAAATCAGGCAATGTAGTTGGGTGGAGGTGAAAACTTGCATGGGCTAAAGAAGAAGGTCACTGTGCTGTAGTTGGGTGGAGGTGAAAAGTTGATTAATTAAGGCTGTGGTATTGTAGATAGATACTAAGCAGTTAACCCCTGCATCATTTTCCCTTAATTAATACGGTATGAGTGCTTTTGCTCTAGCTAACATCTGGTCTGAGGGAATTATTTGTTGTTGGATTGTAGTAATATACTGTTCTTCAGAAGCACATAAAACAGAAGGGCAGTTATGCTCTGATAGGGTGGAGTTGAAGGCATTGGTAAGTTATAAGCTTGGTTGAGCATGGTATGTACTGTTATATAATGTGATATGTGTGGCTGAAAAAGTAGAAACTATGTGTTAGTTTTAATGCATGGTTTCTTGATTTTTGAACATTTAAATAATATATATATATATCTTTAATAAGTGGAGAGGTATAGTAGAATGTTTTTGGCTCTTAGTATTATTTCTATTGCTTAGTATTATAAGTTGTGTGATTATACAGTAGTCACACATGCATATACTATATACAGTACTGTATATATTATATGGCATTTTGAAAAGATTCAGCTGGTGTTTGTACAGCTTCATATTGTAGCATCATTTGGATTTTCCCTTCCGCTCCTTTCTTTAGAAGCCTAGTTACTTTAATGAACTGTAAAAATCAGAAGTAGATTGATTGATGTTGAATATTTCCAGTGAATTCTTCTAAGCTTTCACTAACTTTTTGCACACAAACTGAAGGATGAACAGCAATAAAGGGGCAGTGCCCCTCCACAGCAATGTCACCTGCAATATTTATATAGTAGAGAAGTTGGTAATGATTTATTGAATAACTTACTCATACGCAGTCATTAGATTTATAACTTCTCATACGAGGATTAAGAATTTCTTAGCAACTTTGAGTCTACTGATACTATTATTCTGTGAGCCCTAACACAGTTTGGAGGAAACAGTAGATTTCAGTTGGTGATAATATCAAAGGTCTCTTACATAAACATTTTACTGCAGGTGTTGGTGTTCAACAACACAGCTGTGATCCGACGCAAATTTTCTGCCTCACAATACTGGATTGAGGCCAAAAAATACGGTTGTACGGTAGGTCAGCTCCATCAGTATTGTAATATAGTATCATCATTTTATCTTTATCGTAATTATTATCATCACCAAGACTTCATTTATTGAATGCAGTTGTAATTACAGTGCATTTTATTAAATAAATACTTTCTCTCTTTGTATGTTAAACTGCTCTGTAGTCTGTGTTGTTTTGCTGATGGTAGATATTTGCATTTGATATCACTGACTTGGTTGATTTTTTACTCCCATGTGGTGAGCTTTGACCATTTACAATTTGTTGTGTGATAGGTACAGGCCATAAAGTATCGGAGCATGGGGTGTCAAATAATTTTTGAGAACCTATATTTAGTAGCACAGGAAATATAGCTACTATATAATGGTGGTAAAATTGTTCCCAGGTGGGTCAGTACGTTGGAGAGATTTGCCGATATCTTCTCAAGACTCCTCCCAAGCCTGAAGATACTCAACACAAGGTCAGATCATATTTGTCTTTCCTTTTATTCTGACCAATATCAACTTTTTTCCACAGATAAATGTTTAATTGAATGTTTTTTTGTTTTTTTCATATACAGTTAGTTTATCATATATTTGTAATTTATTTGTTAATAAAATGCTTGTGCAGAGTCACATGTTAGGTAAAGAATATAAATCAGTACTTTGAAAATTTGTGGCAAATCATATTTTTGAAGTATGAGGTTAGTGTTCTATCTAGACTAGTTAATCGTAAAATATACAACAGTAAAATAATGAAGAATTCCTGTGTTTAAAGGTGAGAGTGATGTTTGGAAATGGTGTGCGACCACAGATTTGGGAACAGTTCACCGCACGTTTCAATAATCCATGTATTGCTGAATTCTATGGGGCCACCGAAGGAATTGCAAACATTGGTGAGTATTATTATTGTATTACATGCGTCATGAGCTGAATCAAGTTATGTAGAATACAAATAAGTGATTCTTTATGACTTGATGGAAAATTTCATCTTTGAACCAGAACATAAAATTTTTTTATACGGGACAATATACAGTAGCCTATGTATGAATAGCAATACTATAACATTTGATGTTACTGACTCTTACATTGCTTCTGCTTATATACTCTAAGTTGTAAGAAAAATCATTCAACCTTTTCTCACCATATTGATTGAATTTTGACTTGTTTATGGACAGTCAATTACGAGGGGAAGCCAGGTGCCTGTGGGTTTGTACCAGCAGTCCTCCGGTTTGTCCTGCCAGTCTATTTGGTGAAGGTGGATGCAGAGACAGGAGAACCGTACAGGGATGAGAATGGTCTCTGCATCATTTGTAAACCGGGTGAGAGTTACTGTATTGAATTGATGTGTTGTTTTTCTACCTGACAAAATCTGGTCACATTAAACTCAGTCTGAGATGAGGAAATAATCTTCCTGAGTAATGCGGTCTATATGAATTTGATTGTATGTAACTCACTGTCTTTTTTAACATTAGGAGAGCCAGGGGAGTTTGTGGGTCTGATCAAGAAGAATGATGCAGCACGAGACTTCCACGGTTATGCTGACAAGAAAGCAACACAGAAGAAGATTTTGAATGATGTTCTTAAGAAGGGTGATACAGCATTTAAATCAGGTGCTACTTATATTTGTATATGTTTATTTACCATCTCTGTGTGTATCTTATAGTAATGGAAATAGAGAGATAATACCACCTCATGCCTATGGCTGTCTCCTGATACCATGATGGAACTGTAATACAGTACTCCCTCGTTATCGACGGGGGTTATGTTCTTAAGATGGCCGTCGATAACAAAACCGTCGATACCGCATTACGGTATGTTAAATAAATGTACAGTGCTCCCCCCAAGTAGGGGTCCTTAATTAGACGTTTTAAGAAGAGTGGAAGTGATTTTAAGAGAAAATTACCAAATTTATTGTATACAAGCAAAGGAATGTGTGTGCACGAATAAAGAATCAATGAGTTTTGGTGATAACTAAACTTCCCACCCCACTATCACCCCCACGCTCAGTTGATACACTCGTGATAAGCCTAACCCCTTTATAGTGAATAACTTCACCCTCCCGCTCGCTTGTTACACTCGTGATGAGTCTAACTCCTGTATAGTGAACAACTTCTCATACTTTTAACACATATCCCGGTACATACATTTGATATGGTGAAAAGTGCAAGTGATTGTAAGAAAAAGTGACAAAGAATAATTAATATAGACTAAGGAAATCTATTTGTATGAGTAGAAACTCATGGATTATTGGTGATAACTGAACTTGTCAGCCATCACCTTCACTCTTCACTCACTACACTCGCTCTTTTAGGCCTACCCTTTTAGAATGAACAACAATTCAAAACATTATTTTCTGTCACAAGAGAGTACGGTAGAGTAAATCCGTAAATAATCGAAACCGTCGATAACGAGGGAGCACTTTACTGTACCTCCTTGGGTGGAGTTGTAGTAATATACCATGTAAGATTAATTATATCGTCTGCTACGCAATGTAAACAAATTACACACCTTTTTAACAAAAAATATCCTCTTACCACTGAACAGGTGATATACTGGTAATGGATGAGCTGGGATACCTGTACTTCCGAGATCGCACTGGGGACACGTTCCGTTGGAGGGGCGAGAATGTTTCCTCCACTGAAGTAGAAGGTATTGTCTCCAAGGTGGCCGGCAACAAGGACGCTGTGGTGTATGGAGTGGAGGTGAGGATAAGAAACCTTGGTATATAATAATATAAACATATATACTAAATCAGTTGTTAGAGAGCTAAACACGGGTAAAATTTTACAGAAACTTTGATACTGTACTTGGGTGTTCCTGTAAAACATGTGAAATAAAATATCTTGTCTTTCTATCTTTTTAGTTATGTTTGCATATATTTACACTGTATCTTATTTATTATTTTGTTACAGTACAGCTAACACTATCTAAAGCAGCCCAAACACTTATCACTCTGCTACCTTTTTCTTTCATTCCTTAATTTCCAAATTATTGTTCTCTAATATTTTAGTCTCATTATTTGTCTGCATCAGGTGCCAGGTGCTGAGGGTCGGGCAGGTATGGCAGCCATCGTTGACCCGAATGAGGAGCTGGACTTAGAAGAGTTTGCTCAGGGTCTCAGCAAGTCACTCCCAGTATACGCTCGTCCTCTCTTCATTAGAGTGCTCAGTGAGATTGATGTTACAGGTAAATTTGTCTTTATTAATTCTTAGTTTTGTTAACAAACGTGTTGTACACTAGTGATACATAATTTCTGACCAGAGTGTGAGGAGCAGAAAGCTTCAAATCGCCTGGTATTGCTCATTACCCCACCCAGTACACCTATAGAGGCTGAGTTTGAATGCAGGGTATGTGTGTGTGGTGCCTGCCGTTCGTCTCTGGTCAGGTATTACATATCACGAGTGCACAGTATAAAATTAAATATAGAGAAAACTCTGTATGTTCCTTTTACATACACATTTCCAAGCATTTATTTAACTATCACCCCCACAAAAGGAATTCATGGAGGAAACAAAATGCCAGAGCTATAGCTGTAGACATTATAATTGTACGTGTACTGCAGATGAAATATGGTTTCAGAAAATAGTGTCTTAATGTTTCTGTCTCTTTCTGCCACTTCCATTCTTTTCCAGGCACATTTAAGCTGAAGAAGTTAGCTCTGCAGAAGGAGAGATTCAATCCAAACATTATTAAAGACAAACTGTACTTCCTGGACACCAAACTGAGCAAGTATGTGGACCTTACTCAAGAACTTTATCAAAAAATTGAACAAGAGAAAGCAGGGTTGTAGAGAGGTGTTGCTGTGTGAAAAATATAATCTGATGATCTTAAATATACAGTTAAAGATTTTTTTTTTTTTTTTTTAGCTAACTTAAACGTATTTCAATCAGGACTATTTTAATGCACAATTGCTTTTTGTCAACTGTTGATATTGTTTATGTACTCACTTTTTTTAAAAAGGGAAGTAAACTCTAAGGAGCATAATAGTAACTGTATTAGGATATTTTATTTTTATGGAAAGAGTGCAGTTCTCAGATTTTTATGAGCATATATGGGAGATTGAATGTGAGTGTGGCCCATTTCACTGGGCATTCATGTGTCTTAACTTTTACAACTTTTCTCTATGCTGAAGCTTGTCACTCCACAGAAAATGGAAACTGGTTATGATGGTGATATTGAACTATAATTGACAGAAAAACAAGGCAAGGTTTGAAAGAAGAAAAAAAGATGTTATACTTTATAGTATCAAACAAAATTAATGTTGTACCTCCCTTTCAACTTTTTCTTCATATTTACCTTGTACAGTAATTGTTTCATTATGTCAACTCCCCTGATACGGTACAGTGTAGTGACTCCGGGGTCACCAATGTAGCCGTTTGTTACTTTAGGCTGTCTAGTTCTTCCACAGATGTTCTCCCATTGTCGCTTGTGTGTCTGTTCCCTTTTACATGCTCTAGACATTCTCTTTCCTAGGCTAGGAGAAGGGAAGAAATAAGAGACTGGTGGTGACTTAGTATGAAGTGGTTTACTCAGGAGAGACACAGCAATATATAGTACATGTAGGATCAAAAGCTAACAATAACATCCAATCAGCGCTCAGTAAGTCTTTTACTCAAGGGTCCGTGAGCGCGAACGTCAAAGATGAATTTGTGGCGAGAGGCTGACGCTGGCTGCCACAACAATAAAGGATTAGGGAGTCTAGTTTAAATTTTTTCTGCTCAGTAATTTTCCACATTTTACCTGAAAGTTAAGAGATATAGTACTTACTAATGATGATTATGTTCCTGCAAGTGCAACGATAAATTGCATATGCTTGTATGCCTGATGGAATTTCCTGAATCTTGTTATGGAGCTTGTATAGCCACTCTCCTCATTCTTCAACTATATCACAACCACCTGTTCCCTCTTCTTATTCTGGCCTTAGTCAGCTGTGAGAGAATGTCGTTGCTGTTACCCATCCTCTGTGAGTCAAGTCCAGCAGCGGACTATGAAAGATTGTAATGGGGTCATTTGCATAATTAATCTATTTAGTTATTATCATTATGTATGTACATAGATGTATACCTGTTCACATTATCTCATGTAAGTTGAAAATTAAGTTGGTGAGCCATTAAATTACTGTATAGAGAATATTTTTCATGTGCAGTCAGAGACTTAAGTTAGCCTGATAATACTGTACAGTTTATCTGGATCCCACTCCTACAAGCAGCTAGCATAGATTAACTACTATAGACAACTAGAGAAATGTATCCAATGTCTTAACCTTGTGACAAGCCTTCATTTCCTGCTTCTATCTGATGGAAGCAAGGAGGGAGTGTTAGATATACCATAAAAGGTTGTTTGTACACCAATAATATATTTTGATGAAAGTATGTAATTGCATTTTTACATAAGAGACAACACTGCCCATATCCGTATAGTGATGTAGTGAAGAGTGCTTTCACTTACTGTTGCAACAAGTACAATATCTAGTTTGTTTAAGTGATGAAAAAATGTTTTAAAGAATTGCCGATGTTGGACAATTCATGGATGTAATCACAGAACTCAGTGTCTGCTGTGCTGGTATCCATTGATGCTGTAGTTGTCAACTTTATAGATAACCCACGCTATGGTAACTTAGGCTGTGAAACTTCTTATATGTGTAGGCTATGATACAAGTGCAGTGGTCACAGTAAGAGTAAATGACTTTATGCACAATAGAAAGTTTATACTGTACTAATAAAGTATCTATATATTTATATTTGTATTTATTGTTAACTACATACTTTATACCTAAAAGCCTGAACCAAGTGTAAATTACTGTATGCTAAAATAATGCTATATTTAATGCTACAATAAGATTCAAAATAATTTTGCTCTCAAATTAGTGGGATATTACTTACAGAGATGTGGACAGTGTACTGGTTGCCTGTCATGTAGAAATTACATGACTTAATAAAAATTGATGCTCTTAATCACTGACATAATCCATTTTTGGTCGAAGAGTGAGTTTAATAATACGAGCCATAGACTGTCAGTGGTGTATGTAATCAGTCCATATAGTCAGAATATGACAAACATAAAACAATGTATCTTCTCTTCCAATAACTACAAAACACATCATCCATAAATTAGGCCTAAATTAAGTTACAGAGTTGAATTGAGATAAATCTGATCACACACACACACACACGCAAGCGAGCGAGCGAGCAATCGATCGGGAGAAAAGACAAGAGTGGGAGGAGGATGAGTCTAGTAATACCCACTACGATGCTGGTAAAGTAGAAATGTTGTACCTTAGAAACTTTACTTTATTTAAACCCTTCCTAACTTAAGGAGGTAGTACTGTACACTGTTGGTATTTCTGGAACAACTGAGTCATCCAAACTATTCGAAGCAACAGGCCACCATTATTTTTTTTATTTTGGTCCTGTTTTCTGAAATACTTTGGAGGAATCAAGGCATTCCAATGTATCAAACGGGAATTACCACCTTAAGGGGGTAGTACACTGTTGGTATTTCTTGAGCAACTGATTCATCCAAACTATTCGAAGCAACAGGCCACCATTATTTTTGTCAACCTGGTCCTGTTTCTTGGCATGCTATGGAGGAATCAAGTTAGTCCAGTATATCAAAAGTGTACTGTCCCCTTAAACCCTTCCTAAGTTATGAGGAGATTCTCTTGTTGGTGAATTGGAAGGTCTGTGTTGATTCCTCCACTATTTTCTGGTATAGTTAAGAGGAATCAGTAGCCTTCCAATTTAGCAACAAGAGAATCTTCCCTCAAGGACCCTGTGATCATTTATGAAAATTGGAGGTTTCCTATTCCTCCTTACCATGCCACGAAACAAGCTCCTGTGTGTTTCGTGGCAATATTTGAAGGACTCGTTTATCTACAGTTTTCTGACTACATCACAGGGTTCCTTAAAGGGAGATTCTTCTTTTGAGGGTATAATGGTGGGCTAGCGAATCCTCCAAACTATGTCACGAAACAGCTGATCACTCATTAAATTAATATATAGGTTGTCTGTTTCCTGGTATAATTTGAAGGAATCTCAGACCTTCCAATTTACCAACAAGAGACTTTCTTCTTTACCTACCCTAACCTTGCCGATCCAACTTGATCACTGTAATCACTGAATGCTTAGTTAGTCACCATCATTATTATTAAGGGAGTACAGTACATATATTACACTTTTGGTACATATATTAGAGTGCCTTGATTCCCCCAAATTATGCCAGGCAACAATATCAGATTAACAAAAGTAATGGCAACGTGTTGCTTGGAACACTATAATTAAGGCGTCTTCTAATAAAAATATGGAGTTAAATAAAATTATTGGATACCTACTACTTATAGGTTGCATAAAATAAATCTCCATTTCACTAAATAATGCCTTGTATCTTGATACCTGCAGGGCAAGTATCTGGCAACACTGCCTCTGGCAACGCTTTTAGTTAATAGTTATACGCAATTCCTTTTGTAAACAATACCAAAGTAAGGGTGAGGAGGCGGTCGTCTGGTCGTGGTACATAGTAAAAGTATGTATTTTTATATTTTCCAAGGGAGTTTTGTCCCGTTTTGATCATCGTATTAATTTGTATGACATTACTGATGGTTGATGCTATATAACGGAAAATATGGTAAATTTACAGAAGTACTGGGTTCACTATATTGGGTAAATATTGAAAGAATTACCTTTATTGAGTACGGTTTTTCTACCTCCATTACCCACTTCTTTAGACCATTCTAAGACTATTTTCTTCTATGGCATTTCCTCTGCAAATGCCCCATTTCCAAGATAGGGCATATTCAAATGGGGCATTTTGAAATTAGCCGCCTGACTTTACCTAACCTAACCTAGACCGCATCAGACTACCGGGACCTAACCGTGGTTAAGTACAGGAAATGACCGGGGCAAAATACTGGGACCTAGCCGGATCTGGCAACACTGTTACAAAACAGCAATAGTCTAGATATATACCTATAATAATACGTTGGCTGATTATTAATGTGGGTAAATATTGAATGAATTACCGTTATTGGGTACGGTTTTTCTACCTTCATTACCCACTTATTTAGACCACTCTAAGACTATTTTCTTCTATGGCATTTTCTCCGCAAATGCCCCATTTCCAAGATAGGGCATATTCAAATGGGGCATTTTGAAATTAGCCTGACCTTACCTGACCTGACCTAACCTAACCTAGACCGCATCAGACTACCGGGACCTAACCTGGGCAGACTACCGGGACCTAACCTGGGCAAACTACCGGGAAATAACCGTGGTAAAGTACAGAAAATGACCGGGCCAAAGTACTGGGACCTAGCCGGATCTGGCAACACTGCTACAAAACGGTAATTCTTTCAATAAATACCTTAATGTGTTACCAGGTAGTTCAGGATATTGTTTACTATATCACACGATTCGGTATTTATTGAAAGAATTACCATTTTGTAGCAGTGTCGCCAGATCCGGCTAGGTCCCAGTACTTTGCCCCGGTCATTTTCTGTACTTTACCACGATTATTTCCCGGTAGTTTGCCCAGGTTAGGTCCCGGTAGTCTGATGCGGTCTAGGTTAGGTTAGGTCAGGTCAGGTAAGGTCAGGCTAATTTCAAAATGCCCCATTTGAAATGGGGCATTCGCGGAGAAAATGCCATAGAAGAATATAGTCTTAGAATGGTCTAAATAAGTGGGTAATGAAGGTAGAAAAACCGTACCGAATAACAGTAATTCATTCAATATTTACCCACGATTCTGTTACACACATTGAATTATTATCTATTTTGTCATATAGTTTTTTTTTTAATTCATCAGTATACACTTATAGGTAAACAGTTTATATATACCGATAAATTTATACAGTACAGTATATATTCCCAAATATAGGCAGGAATTAATAAGGTAGGCTAATGGATATTTTGAGGGGGGCTAAGAAATGTCACATAAGCAAATTATCCAAATTTATCTAGATACCAGTAGGACGAACTTATGTAAAGACAAGTGTTTATGGTTGAGATGAACCGATAATGATTAGTTAGATAATGTCATGTACCCTAACATTGACATATATTGTACTGTACTTACCATTGACATATATTGTACTGTACTTACCATTGCCATATACTGTGTTTTGGTTAGGAGAATTAAAGTACTGTACAGATTTTATTGTTTTAATTCGTAATGTACTGCATAGATTTTATTGTTATATTTCTCGCTATATTTATTTTGTAACTGTTGGCTTAGATTTATTAAATTATGGGTTTGCAGTGGAACAGTACGGTAGGCAACTTATTTATACACGTCACTATGATGAGAGAATAGGCTACAGCTACACTGTCACTCGCAGCATCTTGGAATACAGTCGGGCGTCTTCACTTCTATGAGTTGCTAACAATATAAGGGAGGTATTAATTTTTCTTTGTGTGTTGGTGTGGTCAAGGCTCGATATTTTACAGGGTCATAAGGTAATATTGTAATAAATAAATATACTATAGTACCGGCTTATACTAGTAACCGTCACGGTAATCCAACTCAAAGATTTTATTTTGATTAATTCGAGTATGTCATATCCTTACGTAAGAAAAAACGAGAGAAAGAGGTTATCTGAAGTATTCCCACTCTAAGGTATCAGCAGAAGCAATGCTGATAAGACACACTAGTTTGTTTAGATTAAAGTAGGCTACACTACAAGTCTCAGCATCGATGCACAGTGTAGTACAGCAGTGTTTTCGGTAATGTACAGTGTTGTGTGGCAGGTGTTGTTAGTAAGATTGAGCAGTAATTTTGGACATTACCATACCTACCTTATACTGTATACATATTCTTTTTAGAATCACAAAAATAAAAGTATTGTACAGTCACGAGGCATAATTTGTATCTAAGTGTGCTTTGAATAGCACTGTTGATGGAGTATTATACAAACTCCAGCAAGTATGAGACAGGATAAGTGTGGTAGCAGGTTCACAAGTATGGTATGTTAGATGATTCAAAACCTCAATACAAACTGGATACTTATTATGGCTCGTGACTGTACATGTAGATGCTAATTTAATTTTTTCTGTTTTAACCCCAGTAGAACATTAAATGCATATTTATAATTTACTTTGCATATTTCATTATGATATTAATCAAGATGACAACAGATTGATAACTAGACCAGAATAATTATGAGAGTAAAGCCATAAATATTTTCCCATTTTATCAACCAATCATCTGTCAGTGATGCCGTGCTTCCTTCCTTCCTCCCAGTAACTTGATAGTGGTCAGTGGCCTTGACAAAAGAGTTTCCAGGGTACATTACTTTGCCTGCTTTGCCTTTCAACCACTCCTCTACCCTTTGTTTCCTCTGTTTTGTTCTGATTGCCTACCCACACCATCAAATGTCTTCCCTTCTCACATACCAGACACTCCTTAATTCTGGATATGGTACTTTTACTGTAGTTATAAAATTCTTTATCTCTACAGTATAGCATAATAATGGTGACTATTAATCTGAACTTATTAATTTTCCTTCATCCACACTTTCAGAACTTAAAGAAAGAGAAGCAGATATCCTAAGAAATTCATCAATATGTGGCCCTCCGCTGTGGCTGTAGGTGTGGGTAGTGTGTTGTGGTACAGCACATATTTTAACTCCTACCTACTAGCAGCTATAATTGCAGCCGTGTATGTCAGTGCCGGGGGATCACTCACTCTCTGGCGGATTTACAGGACATTTCCCAGAGATTACAAGTAAGACTCAAAATTTTTAGCTGCTGATTTGAAATGTTCAGTAATTATATTTATGAATTGGAGTGTTTTGGAATGGACTGTAATCTCAAAAATTTTCTCACCTGTGGTATGTGTTAATTGTCTCTCCTCTACATGAGCTGTGAATAAGAAGATATTAACTCCTCATAATCTGAAGGACAGTCACTGACCACCATCCTAAATTTCTCACTTCCTTAAACACCCTCAGTTGACAAAATTAGTTTTGCAACATCTGGTAGAAAGAAGAAAACGAGATTATATTATGATAACATAATAATGAATAAATGAGTAATAGGGATGGTGTGATAAATTGATATATGATAAAATGGAAAATGTAGATGGGACTTCACAAGCTTAACTCAATTCTGCAAAAGTACATTTAGGAAAGGTAAGTAGTGTACACACACACATTGATGCTATAGTTGAGGACTTGTATAAGAGAATATAGGCCCCCCCCAAATGCTTCCTTAAAGTCCCTCATTTCTATATTCTGATTTAATTTTTACACCCCTGTCTCTGGACCCCCCCCCCCCTCCCGAAAAAGGTACAGTATACTGTATAAGGTATTGATGATGAATTGCTGCCGTTAAGAAGCATTTGAATCCTCTAAAGAATTCCAGGCAACAAGCCACCATTGAAATTATCAATCTAGACCTGCTGTTTCATGAGGTACTATGGAGGACTCGAGGAACGCCAATATATCAAAAATATACTATCCCTGAAACCTTCATACACGCCATGGACCATTCTTATAAACTCCTCCACAACTTATCTAATCAATGTACGGTTTTGTAAAACGTATACTACGTTACTGTGTAAGGACCAATAGATTCTTTTACATCTTTCCGGCTTAAGTGGATTCGTTATCTTATCATAATACATGCGTACATAATTCTCACAAGTGCACATGTATGAATACACTTATCCTATACTGTACATAAGTGAATGCCATATATATATATACTACTGTATATTATAAAGCTTACATAGCTTTCTGCCACTTGCACTGTGAAGGAGGAGGGCAGAGAGGTACAGTATTGAATATGAAGAAGATATTCAAGAATATATATAAAAACTGTTGGAGGCCACTAAGGGGAAAAAGAATGGGGAAGGTAAGTAGGAGGGGGTTGAGACAACCTGGCAGTAGTAGGATGCCAGAAGCGAGAGGAACAGATTATTTAAAGTGAAAGTAGAAGGGAGAATATAGTGAAAAAGGAGGTGAAAGAACACCTGAGAAGGAGAGAGAATATTAGAAAAATTATATAAAGAGGGGGGTGCATTATTACTAACTGTATACTGGCCGGACCCCTTGGCCTTTGCTCTCGCTGGGGGGTGCAGGTCAAAGAAGCTCATAATAACGCTTGGGCTGTAGCGATAAAATTAACCATAGGATATCCTTAAAAATTGTCTTATTGCCTTTCCCACCTCATTTTACGTGGAATGCGAGTTGATCTAACATTAGTAAGGGTCAAGCCAGTAAACAGTTTGTAATAATGGGAGCTGGGGGGAAACATGAAAACTTAGAGCAAGATGAGGAATAGAAATCCAGATAAAAAGGGTGGAAGGAGAGTATCGACGCAATTTACTCCCCAGCTGAATAGGCTGCATCATGTTTACCTTAACACGCATTGTTGATACATCATTTTCCTGTTGGCATATGAAAAAAATTGACCTTGTCTCGACCACTTCTTGTTTCGACGTACGACACTTTTTCCTCTCCACGGTGTTGGTGGGTTGCCAGCTATTGTACATGTAGCACTGTTAATCCTTTCATAGCTGCATCTATCCATATTAGTCTGTATTATAACTAGTATTATAATTAGTATGGAAGATTATGTTGACGTATTTGTAGTATACAGTATTGTTGTAGTGTATGTGGTGCGTCTAATTGTTATTGTCCTATACTGGGTGCAGCCTTGTGAAAAGAAGGGAAAGTTTGCATCCGCCTGCTGCCGTGGTGGTGAGTGTGGCACTGTGGCAGCCGGCAGGATTAGTTTTATAGGTGAATGCAGTGTGTGTGTATCCTTTGTAGTTGCTGGTAATGGTGATGATGAACTCTCTTATAGGGATTTTTAGTGTCATCATTATTCAATCTATGATAGGCCAGTGTGAGATAACCAATTATGATGATGATACATGCTGCAAAGATGGTTAGCTTCATGAAATCAATTAAAAAAAAATCCTAATAGAAAATGCGCGGATTTCATGAATTCACGGCAAGAGTCCAAAAAGAACTGAGATTTATAACCGTTAGGCATACAGATTTAAATTTGTATCATATCAAGAACACTTTTCATATGCCATCTCACTGCACACCAAAACATTCGCTGAACTTAAGTTGTATTGTATTACAGTAGCTTTGAGAAAATTACCCCACGCGTTTCGTGCTCATTACTATTTGTGCGTCGAAAACACCAAGAAAGTCATTCAGTCACAAGTGTACCTCGTCAGCTCAGGGAGTTAGAAAGTAAAGGCAAATATCAAGAGACAGTGTGCACTTCCGTACTGTAGGAAACACAACTAAGAGAAGGGAGGAAAAACTTACGCAAATTATTGCGCACGTGGAGAATGGAGATGGAAGTGCATGTACAGTCGGCAGCAGAAGTTCGCTTCATTTCCACCTGCGTATATATGAGCCTATAGTGATATTATAACACTATTTAAATACAGAGATGACATGCATACTTCTCATATGGTAATTAACATATGTTATTAGAGTAGAAATGGGTTCGGAATGTTACCTTATCTGGACATATTTGTATCATAAACTACATTGGGGATGGACGCGTATTTATGCTGCCAACTGTACAATACCTCAAAAAATATATCGGCCCATTTTTTTCGGCAAACAATTTGAAATATCAGCGGTGTACGTGATCTGAACCACGTCCGAGACACGAGTGACACAACTAAAGAGTTCGAAACTCTAGTATCTACCCTCTGAGTGCCGATATTTTTTGTATTGTAGTCTACACTTGTGATACATTATTTCTGACTAGGGAGTATTAGAGTCGTGGCCAGACGCAGGCCATACTCTTAATATAATAAGGTATAGATCTGGAAATTCATGAAATTTTATATTGTGACGAAACCAGATGCGACCGACAAGTGAAACCTTCATGTCGGTATTGTGTATAATATTAACTACATGTTTGCTTACTCTCATTAAAATACATTAGAAGACGTACTTAGAAACTTTATCCAAAAATTATGTATCACAAGTGCACCCGTCTGTCGATGACTGTGTTTGTGTTAACTTTCTATTCCCGTTGCGTGAAGAAAGTCAGGTGAGAGTTATATAACTGTAACACCTTGATGGTATTAATTTCCTTTTAATTATGTGTAATCCCACGCAGGTAATTATATAATTATAACCTCTACACATTTCACACAAAAAAAGAAAGTACTAAAAAAAACTTGTAGCCGTGGGTTAAAAATATGTCGGTGGAGCCAGTAGAAGACCTTGGAGTGAGTGTGCCCCCCTACTCATCTCACTCCTCCCTAGCCACCCAACCAGACCCCAGCTGGTCACAACAATGGTCAGACTGGGCCACCCGAGTCTCCACAATACCCAGAGACCTCCGGTATGAAATGCATGTTTCCATCGTGCCATATTTAGCACTGTCTTTTATCCCTTCTGTCATGTTCTTTAATATAGGTGTGCATAATGTTTGTGCATTTACATACATACTTTTAGATTATTTACACAGTTGTTTTTATTTCTCAACCTTTGACGCTTCTCTCGCTATGGGAATTCCCTCTCCCCAAGGAGCAGGCCAGGGCAGAACGTGGCTATACCAGACCCCTCAAACTCACTTATACTTGTTCATACATACAGTATATTTGCCTCCATTATACCCTTAACACTTTGGGGAGTTTTAAATCATGGCCCGTCACACCTGTGGTTTTGTCCTGCGAGTCACAACTATGAATTAAAAATTCGTAATTAATTGGGGTATTGTACACTGTTTGTCCCTCATTCCACAACTATTGTTCATGGATGCAGTGTAAACAAGGTTAGATGTGTATCCAGAGCTGTTGAGAGAATGATAAGACAAAAGTGCATCATGATGACTCGGTTTTTTTCCACATCACCAACCTTGATAGCTTCCACACTCTTTTAATAAAACCTCCCCATCATCCTGCAGATTCCTTCTTATTTTGTACTCTTTCTCCATCAACTTCCTCACCTGCAGTCATGTGAATTCTGACTTTGGATGAAGATTGAGAAGATGTATAATAAAATGGGTTTGTGTCCTGACAGAATACACATTTATTGAATTTATGATGTATGATGGGGCACCAGACATAGTCCAACTTAGGACTTTACCTTGAAGGTAAATATGAGAGCTACTAAATCCCCTACTCTATCACAAAACATATGCTTACTTAATCTAATATAGTCAATCATTCCCAGTCCCCAAGACTTAATTAATTGAACTTCACTCATCCCCACCTAACATAACAAACCCCAAACATACAGTAACCTAACTTAACCTAACCTAACCAGTCATCTCCACTTTCCAGGGCCCTAGGTAGGTTCATCAAATTACAGATTTTCCTTCGTCGAGTCAAGTGGAAGAACCTCAGTGTGCCAAAGGTTTTCCAGGAAGTGGTACAGCAAAACAAAGGCAGAGTTGCATTCTACTTTGAGGACCAGAAGTGGACTTTTGATGAGGTGGGCTGGCTTGGGTATGCAGTACCTGTATTTGTTTGTGAGATTTTTTAACTTGCATGTTTTATGCAGTGTAAAATAATGATGTGCAATAACTTGAAGAATGTTGTGATATGGCCAGTCTATCTTGACAAGTTTCTAGCAGGGAACAATGCTTCTTTGATAATTCTCAATATATAAAGTGTATGTTTTTATTTTTCAGGTTGAGGAATATAGCAACCAAGTAGCTAATTATTTTGCTGGTCATGGAGTACAGCATGGAGACTCAGTGGCACTCCTCATGGAAAACAGAGTGGAATATATTTGTATGTGGCTGGGACTTACTAAGGTCAGCTACTTTCTTTGATAAATTAAAAGCACCATTTCCCTTTTTCCAGTATATTTTAGATTCAACCTCATGGAGAGAACCCTGTGAAATTTATATCCACATTTCAACTATGCCCAATGAAATGGGCCACACTCACACTTTCCCTTTCAGTACAGTATTGCTTCATTGAAATTCTGCTCAATTCTATAATCCATCTACTTATGTGTATTAGATTCTCAGTCTACAGCCTAGATAATTTAAAAATTCCATTTGCTAATCTGTTCATTGCTAGGTGTCATATCCAATAATATTAAAAGCATGAAATCTAAAGTGTTTAATTTCCAATAGTTGGGTGCTGTTCCGGCTCTTGTTAACTTCAACTTGCGTCAGGATCCACTTGTGCACTGCATCAAGGTCGCATCATGCAAGTTAATTGTTTGTGGGGCAGAACTCCAGGAAGGTAAGATTATTAATATTATTTTTTTTTGCTTTTCATGATAAGTTTTCGTTTGCAGTGTGCAGGTGCCATAGGTATGATTCTGCACCATTAAATGAAGAAGTGTAAAGATGTATCAAGTTCATGATTAATATCTTTTCCTGTTTTCCCTGAATTATCTGTGGTTAAGTCCTGTATAATTATAACAATATCCTCACTCAACTAAATCTTTCAGCACTATGTGATGTTAAGGACAGAGAGGCAGTTGCTGACCTTCCTGTATATGTGTCTGGTGCTGGAAAAGATTCACTCAAATGTCAAGGTTAGTGTAAAGCCTTCAATTTCCTTTGGTTTCATTTCTTGTTCAGTATAATTTGGAATACAAAGCACATATCACTCCTGTGTTGTATTGGGTTTTTAAATAATTTTTTTTTTCACTGATTGTTCTATGGTAAAATTCTACAGTAAGAATTAAGAAGTTACTGTTAATGGGAATTGAATCTCGAATGACAAAAGTCAATTTTTTGCCCGGGAGAAAAATTGATTCAACTGCATGGAATAGAACAACAACATTTGTTCATGAACACCATAAGCCATTGTCTGGGATGTATGATTCGCTAAGTAGTATGCAGTAGGAAAATGATCAATTGTAAGAACAGCAAAAAATGTGAGAGAATTGCTGTTTACATTGTGTTAATACTTACAGGTGCAATAGATCTGGATGCTGGTTTAGCCTCAGCTGCCACTTCATCCCCTCCACAGATTGATAATGTAAACTTTGGGGACAACATGGTGTTTATCTACACCTCGGGCACCACTGGCCTCCCCAAAGCTGCTATTATTAAGCATTCAAGGTAAGATAGGGATAAGAAAAAGAGTATAATGTTATGGTAAAACATGAGGATGAGAAAAGAATTATATTATGATATGGTTGGCATACAGTCATTCAGTTCACAATTGGTATTCCAGGATACATCCCAATCATAATGAGGGTTGCCTGTGATTTATTTGCATCAAATTTTAATAGCTTTTTAAACTTTTATATATTTAGTAATTCTGTAGCATACAATTGTAATGCTTTGTATTTATAGTTATTTTATACAGTAAAATTTTTCTTTGAAATCATTGCTTACTTTGATCCCCTTTCTTTGCTGTTGCTGTGTAGAATCAGTGTAAATTTAAACCTCCTCTCTTGCTTGACTACCTGCAGTTCTAGTTTGAATACCCACTTGGAAGTGTTGCCTTAAATTCTGTGCATTGTTTGTAGAGCATCATATCCTACCCTTGTATTTTGTAAAATTGCATATAATTGTTCATCACATAAAAGTTCACAGAAAAAATGTTTGCAGATATCTTTATTCATAGGGGGAAACATTTTGTTATATACTGTAGTTGGTGCTTCCTAACTGTGCTACAAAATGAACCCACATATGCAAACATAATCTGCTTTGATGAGGATTCAGTATCTTCCATTTCCCTGACAAAATCTTTGTCCCCTAACAGTAATTGTGTAATCAGAACAAAATTGTTTGGGGGTTTTCCTGTCTGGAAAAACTTATACCTTCTAGGCCTCTCAAATATAACTTATAAATAATTATATACAGTATATGGTAATCGTAGGAGTATACCATATTGTAACTGCCCTGCTTCGACAGTTGTGGTACTATACCTTAAGACTTTCCTTGAACTCTGCTGCTTTTCATTGAATGGCACACATGTTGGTCACCCAGAGGCATGATGGCAATGGTTGCTGGCACCATCATGATTGGCATAAGAAGTGATGATGTGGTCTACTGTCCAATGCCACTGTATCACCTAGCTGCTGGAGTGCTAGGGTCAGGAATAGCTATAATCAGCGGCAACTCAGTGGTCCTCAAGCAAAAGTTTTCTGTCTCTTCATACTGGTCTGATTGCATTAAATATCGTTGCACGGTAAGAGGGAGGCAGTCTTACCTACTCACTATGGTAGTTTACCCGTTCATACCATTTTCTCAGTCTGAAGCTGTCCAAGTTGATATAAAGAAAAGATGAAATACACTGTTCTCATATTCCTTTGAAGATTACGTCATGTTTGCTACTCCATTGCTGATACTCTATTTGGTTATGTACAGTATATAATCATGTTTAACAGTGTCAGCCATGTGGTGTCTATATTAGGCATAATAACCTGTAAGTTGAGATTGTCCTGTGGAAAACTTGAGAATTTTCAGGCATCATGTCAGAAGTTAAGTAATATTGGGGTGTTATGAAGTTTTGCGTACGATTTATACTGGGCTCCGTAGATTGTATGGGTTTGTGGCGTGGACTGTAACTTTGAAATGTGGTCTCATACTTTGTTGCAGTGATCATTAGAATCGTGGGAGATTTGTTTTGGGGTGCACCTCCTATAACTATGGTTGTGTAATTACAGCAAGCCGAGTAGTGATCTGTGTAGGTATATTTAGCTGTTGTCCTGCATATTTCTTACCAGTCTTATAGTTATAACTGCTTTATTTCAGCAGTTATGAAGGATAAATGAATGTATCACTGTTACTTGGTGGTACTGGTTATATATACACCAGTTCATATTGTCATGAACACGGCCCTCAAAAACTTACAACAAACCAAGGTCCATGAATGTATGTATGTGGTACTGTAATTATCACTTAGAGCAAAACAACTCCACTTTAGAAGTGTGCTTATGGTAATCATAGACAATTTTATTCAGATGCTGGGGATACTTTTTTGGCTTAAGGCATGCAGTGCAGTGTTGGGAAATTACGTATACTGTATTACCTTTCCCAGCTTTATACCCTTGGTGAACCTTAGTGTTAAGGAAGAGCTTATGGTATTAAAGTGTTAGGCATTGGCAGTTTAAGCCCTTCATACACTGATGATGGTGGACTTCATTATTTTTTAAGAACCTTTAGATGTTTCACAATGTAATGATTTGGAATTAGGGAATGATATTCAGAACTCTCGAAAAACTAAAAGTATAGATTATTCTTGCTTGAGGGAGGTGGACAGAAAATGAATGAGATTGCATAGCTCAAAGATGCTAGGTCTAATATACAGGAAGTACTCGTAAGCCTCTTTGCCATCTTGAAGCAGTTTCACACCACCAGCTTCCCTCGGTCTGCTTGCATAGCCATTTCCAATATTGCCTCCTCTTTATTCTGCCATGAAAGCAAACAAACTATGAATTGTAACTATCCTATAACTCCAATCACAGTTTCATAATCATTTACAGTGTAATGTGGAGAGCTCCGTACATCCATCCTTAATGGCTGGATACTTCGACAAAGCTTCTGATTTATGGTTTAAATCGTACTACTTCATCACACAACCTATTCTATAGTTTGTGAGATTAGACCAAGTGACTTGCTTTCTTTGAAAAGTGTACTGACTGTTCATCTCCTTAGTAATTCATCAACATCAGCAAGACCATATTCCCCATTTTAAGAGGATAGGGGGCTCCAGGCCGAGTGTCTTATTGTACTCGAAGGTTGCTCATATCTAACTGTACATATCCGTTTTGATCATCTCTGTTTCACTTGGCATTCACACTCATCATGATAGTTACTGATTGATAGTCATTTCATACTCATATTATCAAATTCATCATGGGGTTCTGTCATAAGTCATTACACAGAGACAGTTGAGGTCCTTCCATTTGGGTGTAGCAGGAATGTAGAATCAGGAACTTCATGCTTGATCCCTACAAGTGGTCTCGGTCCCCCCAGGGCATTCTTTGCTGCAGCAGGGATGGGCACCATGATAGGCCTCACCCCATCAGACATTGTTTACGACCCCCTGCCTCTGTACCACACTTCTGGGGGCATTATAGGAGTGGGACAGGCCCTCTTCCTAGGCTCACCCGTCGCCATCCGCCGTAAATTTTCAGCGACTCAATACTGGAATGATTGTATCAAGTATGGGTGTACGGTAAGGGTATCTGTGACTGGTGATGGATTGGTCATATTGTGATGCATAATATTATCAGCTACAGAGGTTGATGTACAAAGATAGTTGCACAGTAGTCGGAAACTCTCAAACAGGTGGTGGGCTGCTGGTATTATGAACTCCACTGAACAGTATATCATTTATGGAGGTAGATGTGCAGTGGTCATGAATTTTTTCCTCTCTTTTCTTTTTTTCTTGGCTGCCTCTGTGACACCCGTCAAGGGCCGAACTGTTGTATTGTACTGAATATTAAAATGTCATGTTTTGAGCACGACATCAGACTACTGTACTGTATACTCCATGTCATTGTCAATCCACCAATAGTATTGAATCATGAAGTTCTCTTTCCTGTAACTTGTTTATAGTTTTCCTTTAATTCATCTTCATTTTCCTTCCATCATACAACCAAACTTGTAACATTTGTAACACATACTTCATTACTTCATACTTCTCCATGATATCTCTAACCAGTATTGTTTTTATTTACCAACTTTTGTCACATACTACGGTATACCATTAAAGATCAATGCTTCCAAGCTAAGCATATAGAGATCATCTGAGAAGGGTATTTAGTATATTAACATCCTTAGTGTGGTGTATACTGTATGTAGTGGCCTGTGATAAAGCTAGTGGGTGGGCAGCAAGCAGCACCTATACTGAGGGAATTTGTTTTGTGGTAATCTTTGGGGGGGATGAGTAATTTCTGGTTTGCTAACAACATTAGATCCTTAGATTGCAACTCTGCATGAACTGACATTGTGGTATTTGTGTAATTTGGTCTTGCATGAAACTGGTGCACTGTGATATTTGCAGGTCAGTGGAAGAACAATTATGCAAAGGTATGTCATATTTTTAGCTCATTATTATATGATTAAATATAAATGTTTAAAAAATGAGAATACTCGTACAAAGGTGATTTTTTTTCTTTCATTCCACCACACAAGTATGAAGATGGACATAAAGAACCATCCACTTGACAAACATTTTTGTAATAATATACCTTAAGTATACTTTTCTTTGGGGGATTTTGTTTCCCTCAGAACAACCAAGCATCAAAGTGTGCCAGTTTCGTACTTGGGAGTTGTGCATGCGACTTCTGTTTTGCTAGTGATCCCTTTGCCTTCTTATGTATACAGAATATTGTTTATGCTGTGCTAGAAATTTAAATAGCATGCCATGATTTCTGCCTTTTATGTTATAGATGCTTTTTAATTAATGAAAGTACATTTGTACAGTATAATAATTTTGTGATGCATAAATGTAGAAATGTATGTGAATTGATTATTGTAAGCATTAGTTACCTTATTGTCATAACTGTTGTTAATAGATGTTATACATCAGCAATGGTAGGAACTATTAACTTGAAATTAATGTTCAGTGAATATTTACAGTATTCTTTATTTAGACTAGGTTTTGAAGAGCCAGTCTGTTCCTTAGATTTCTTTGTGTATGACCCTAACTTGTGTGTGTTGTGTTCGTGGAATAGGCTGCCCAATACATTGGTGAGATGTGCCGTTACCTACTCAACATGCCCAGGAAGCCAGAGGACACAAAACACCAGGTCAGACAACCCATCAGCAATTTTAAGTTTTTCTAGCTGTTTAATTTTCTCAGTTTCATTTTTCTTTTTATATAATGTATTGGTCAAGCTGATATCCTGTACAGGGGGCCCTAAACAAACTTCAATATATACTGCCATAGCCTGACTTGGCAATTCTAATTTGTAGTTATTTAACCCCACTCTGCTCTCACTTATGAACCGTACTGGAATTTATTTTTCCCCTTTCTCAGTCACTCCCTTTTCCTTATGTTTTTCACCTCTTGATAAGTTATAATGTATACAGTATTGTACTTTACTGTGCTTTTCTTTATAATCCTTGTGAAAAGTTGAGGTGGAGAGATGGAGTTGAGAGGTGTATTGAGGAGAGGGGTAAATTTAATTTGTTTATGGCACCCATTTGGGAATATGGCATTAGACAATAGGTATATAGATATCAAGACATATGTTGCTCCAACAATTTTTCACAGATTCGAATGATGTTTGGAAATGGACTAAGACCTAACATTTGGAAGGAGTTTGAGAGTACGTTCAACATCCCCACAATCTGTGAGTTCTACGGCTCTACTGAAGGAAATGCTAACATCAGTAAGTGCAGTCAAAGAAACAATTAGCTTAACCCCTCAATAAAAAGGGAACTTTGCTTTCACAAACATTTCAGAGAACATTTGAGAATGCTCTCAACAATTCAAATATAGTACTGTATTTTTGTACCTGACTCTGTTCTGCCGGTATATTTTTGCAAAACGTAAACAAACATTCGGCGTCTAATAGCGTGTAAAACACTAAACCTATATGAGTAATTGATACATGATATTAAAGTACAAACCTTTAGCTGTCTCCTGATGTACTTGTGAAGACTAAATGGACACCTGTAGGATGGGTAGCCGGCTCAGAATGGCCACAACTCAAAATTCACTTTTACATTCTCCTGACAATTCTAAGTATGTTTACACACTTTGATTATGTCATAAAATGTGTCTGTCACATACATATTTGGTAATTAGAGCAAAAGCAGAGCTATGAAAATACATCCTCACACGCCGATAGATATTGCTACACTGGCTGGACAAGGCTGATGTGACTTGTGGGATCTCCTAAACACACACACCCTCTGTTGTGAGCCAAATCAAGAATGTGTGGGGGTGTGCAAATTTGAAAAATGCGTCTGTCGACAATTGCCGACACCCGCAGATTCAGGGGCCCAATACAAGCACAGGCCAACCTCTACAGCGGCCTGCATAAACTGGCCCCATTCAGGCAGAACTGAGCTTGTGTTGGGAGGAAATCGGCCTCAACCGTCACCGACAGATTTTTTGAGTCAGACTCCGGTCAGGTTCAGGCCGTCTGTTGTCAGTCCAGTCACTAGCGGATACATTAGATCGTGTAGCCTACTGCCACAACCACTCACGAAGATGAGCCGAGTTTCTGGATGGAATTTATTGAAATTTATAATAGAGACAGTCTCTGTCATTGTAAGATAAAAGCAAAGACTAACTATTGGCCAATACACAACCCAAGGTAATCAATATGTGTAAGTAATGTATTTTTTGAACAATTTTGATGCTCATTTCATTATGAAATGCTTCATTTTGGAGATACCCCTTCATACTTAACTATCATCTGGGGGGGTGTTGGATATCGGGGGTTGTAGGTGGTGAAATATACATAAAATTAACCGTCTTATACAATTGTCTACATAAGTGAATGACAGCATAAAAATTCCTTAATTCTGTGGTTGTCTGAAACTATAAATTTACCATCAATTCTCTGACAGCTTGATGGGAAATACAATTATGTTAGGTTACATAAATATCCCTTAATTCTTCATCAGTAGTATGTGAATACCTTATAAAGTATTTCCTTAAGTGGTAAAGTGATTAGAGGAGCAGCCATAGCCACTCTCACTACACAGAGTTTGGCAACACTGAGCTAGAGACATGAGGCCGACTGAATCATGTGTGGGCAGGTGAGGCCAGGGCAAGGCCAGCCTCTGCAGGCCACCGGACAGGCTGGCCTGTGCATGTATCAGCTGGTTAATGTAAATTTTATGTATGCTCAATTGATGTAAATTTTTTGCCAACTCTTATAACTGGTACAGTCAGCGTTGCCAGACCTCTTTTCCTGTATCAGTTATAAGTGCTGGCAATTGTATTATATACTATTCTTGCAAAGTTTTGTGGCACAGTGTAGAGGAATCGGGAAACATTTCCTTTGCAGACAATATTTTACTTCCTTGAACACTGCACAATGTATCTGTCCTACAGTAAACATTGATGGTAAACCTGGTGCAGTTGGTTTTGTGTCGGTGCTGTTCCCAGGCGTGTACCCTGTTGCCCTGATCAAGGTGGACGAGGAAACCAAGGAGGTTGTAAGAGATGAGAATGGGCTTTGTCTACGCTGCAAGCCAGGTGAGAAGAGGTTATAAATGGACCATTAAAATGGGGACGGCTGTTAAAATGTTGAAAATGGTGGGTTGTTCATGTTTTATACACCTTAACATTATATGTCTAATTATCAAGGTACATTTTCTGTTTCCATTTGTTTTGTAACATTTAGGAAATCAGCCAACTATATCGAGATGAATTCATAGATTCCAGATTGAAAAAGTTTATCATAACTCGTGTATAAAACCAATCTGATATTGTACATTTATTCTTAATTAAACAGGTGAGGCAGGAGAATTTATCGGCAAGATTGTAAAAAATGATCCTGTACGTGATTTCCATGGGTATGCAGACGAGACAGCCTCAAGTAAGAAGGTGGTACGAGATGTATTTGCCAAGGGTGACTCAGCCTTCCTGTCAGGTCAGTGTTCTTTTGTTCAGGGACAGAAATGTTCAAGTAGTGTTTTGATATTTCATTGACTGTTCAGACTCATTGCACCTAGGCACCAGTGTAATACTAATATGAATTGCTTTATGAGTACAGAAACTTTAGTTTGTCCAGTATAACTAGTCGTACATTTTTATAGTGTAGATTCTACAGTATGAATATTACTTTGTGGAAACATGCTTGTCATTAATTACCTATTTTATGATCCAGCCCTCTCCCTGGGGCATTGACAAGTAAAACTACATTTTATAAGGGTGTCCATTCATATTTTGCATTACATAAATTGATAAGCAGGGCAGTAAATCATGCAATACAAAAGAACCATACGAATGAAACCGTGCAATTAGCAGTGAGCAAAATCTGCCATGTTTAGGCTAGACAGTAGGCGTCCATCGGCACATTCGGCAAGATTGAAGAGATCCTTCCCTGGGTGTTCTACTATCCAAGCCATGTCACATTCACACTCAAGCTCATTATCTGTGGGTAGACCGAGGTTTGGAAGAAGTTTGTTAGACACTGTAACTTGGAGTACTGTACGGCTCGACAGTCTAAGATACTGTATATAATATGTTAATCATTGGACAACTAGCTCTGTTTGTGGTGGAACTCACGGTCAAGAAGGATGTAAGCACTGTCACCATACGCAGAAAGCATCTGATCCAGGAGTGGAGCAAAGATTGCATTCTCCAAGGTAGTGATATTGTTATGGCTCAGCACCAGTTCCTTAGGCATACGTTCTAGTTCATCGGGGAGAGAAGTACAATTGCTAGTGAACGATGTTTATGAAACCTTGAAAACACTAGTAGTTAGGACAGCAGCAGAGCTGGTGGGGTACAAGACACAGAAGAGAGGGAAGAAAGGGAGTGCATGGTGGTCAGAAGAAGCGAGAGATGCAATAGAAAAGAAAATATAGGAGAACACTGCAGAGGAATGTGTCAGAGGAGGTGAGAGAGAGGTGGAAGAGGGAATACAATGTATGTAAGAGACAGGTGAAGAGGATGGTGAGTAAGAGGAGAGAGATGAAGTGTTTGGTAGGAAACTGAACGAGAAGTTTAGGGAGAACAAGAAGCTATTTTGGAAAGAAGCCTGGACAGCATGAGAATGAAGAGAGAGGATGGAGTCACTGCGAGTGGAAGTGAGGCTGTGAAAAGGGTGTAGAAAAAGCATTTTGATTGTTTGATGAATGAAGTGACGGGAGAGGAGGCAGTAGTGACATGGTGTGCAGGAAGAGATCAGGAAAGCAATAGGAAAGATTAAGATAGGAAAGGCCCCGGGGGTGGATGGGATAACTGCAGAAATGTTGAAGTGTGGGGGGAGGTAGTGGTGGAGTGGATGTTGCTTATATGTCCATTGTCTTGGAGGCAGGGAGAGGTGCCAGAGGATTGGAGGAGAGCCATAATTGTGCCTCTGTATAAGGGGAAGGGGAGTAGGGATGAGTGCGGTAGCTACAGGGGAATAAGCCTTCTCGGTTTGCTGGGGACGGTGTATGGGAAGGTTCTTACTGAGAGACTGGTTGAAGAAGCAACAGGGAATTAAGTCAGTGAGGATCAGGGAAAGTTCAGAAAGGGTAGTGGATGTGTGGACCAGATCTTTGAAATAAAATCAACAGTGGAGAAATATATTGGAAAGGGTAGTAAGCTGTATGCTGCCTTCATGGACTTGGAGAAGGCATATGATAGGGTAGCTATGACAGAGGTGCTAAGGATTTACGGTGTTGGTGGGCGGTTGCTGGAAGGCATTAAGGCCTTTTATAGAGAGGCAAAAGCATGTTTGTGGGTAGAGAGTGATCTGAGTGAAAGTTTTGATATTAGTGTAGGGTTGAGGCAAGGGTGTATTATGTCTATATGGATGGTTGTATGAGGGAGATGAAGGCCAAAGTGGATGGCCTGGGAGCCAAGCTGAGGCTGAATAGAGTAAATTGGTCCTTGGTGGCAAGTTTATTTGCTGATGATACTGTGTTGATGGCCGAGAGTGAAAGGGACTTGCAGAGGGTGGTGGATGAGTTTCAGTCCGTGTGTAAATGAAGGAAACTGAAGGTGAATGTTGGTAAAAGTAAGGTGATGGTATTTCAGAGGGCAGAAACTGAAGCGATTGACTTTGCTACACCCGATAGAGTGGGAGTGACAAGTGGGACTAAGTGTGAGATAACTCTAAGGGGCGAGATGATGGAGGTGAGGGAGTTTAAGTACTTGGGAACAGATCTGTGTAAACATGGCAGTATGAAAGGAGAAAATAGGGAAAGAGCAGTGAAGGGTAGAGGTCATAGGATCACTGGGGAGGATTATGAAGGATAGAAGTGTGTGTACAAGAGATGTGGCATGAGTGAAAAGGCAATTGGTTTGAGTGTGGGGTGATTGAGAGAGTATAGCATAATACATTGAGGTGGTTTGGACTTGGAGAAAATGCAAGATATGGAGTTTGCAAAGAAGATGTATGAAAATGAAGTTGTGGGACTGGTGTGAGTGGCATACCACCAGTCAGATGGCAGAACAAAGTGGAAGAGTACGTAAGGGAGGCTTGACCAAGTAAGGAGGGAGTGTTGGAACAGGGAAAACCGAAAACTCTTCTGCTGTAACCACCCCCTTCAGCTTTCGGGGAAGTTCCCGGGGGAACAAAGCATCAGTGCTATAGGTAGAATATTACAAAACTGGCAACATCATCAGGGCATGAAGTTACAACACTATAGTCCCATATCTTCATCTACAGTAGGCTTATATCAGTGTAATGTAAATGTTAACAGAATTAATTTTAGAATAAAAATACCGTAAAATATTTCAAGTTTCAAACCTCCAAAGGCAGAAATGTTGATGCCTTGGGTAAGGTGGTTCCAGCCTAAATCCAAGTAGAGATCATCCCCAGAACCAGAAAAGTTGAAGCAGCCAGCAGCAAGTTCAGTAGACTTTAGTTCATTGAAGGGGAGGAGGAGCTGGGTCAGGTTACTAGCTGCATAGAAGTAATTAGGGGAGATCTGTGGTAGTCGAGGGAGAGTGAAGTTAATGTACAAATATAGATTTTTTTTGTATCATTACCAGAATGAAAGAGAAGGCTTTAATATGTCATATACTGTTTTTACACAGTTGTTTTATTTTGATGCACTTATGTACTTACAGTTTGGATGGAGTCATGTCCAAAGTCAATGTAAGGAACATTGGTTGGTTGAAGGATCCCATTTAGGTTGCCCAATTTGTTGTAGGAACAGTAGAGATTTTGCAGGTTTGGTAGAGAGCCAGGCTGGAAGGAATGAAAATTTTGAGAAGTTCAAGGTAAAAGTTTGATTACATTGAATATTATAACAAAGGCTGTTGGTTGTGTAGTAATAGTAAGAGCAAATATTATGAGATGTATTGTTGATGGGATATGAATTAATATAAGAAAACATTTTAAAATTAAGTCAAATATGAAATTATAGTACAATAGATACAAGAAGAGATATCTACTGTACAAGGATTGGGAACGATCAACTCACCACATCATTTTCAAGTGAAAAAAATTCAGAATTATGCTTGATGTATAGAGACTGTAGTTGACTTGCTGTCTCTGGACTGAAGACAATGCTTTCCAGGTATATAAGTCCTGTGAAGATGGAATTAAGAAGTGTATGGAAGGGATGGAGGTAAATTGGAGATAGGATCGAGCATTGTTGAGCACTATGATGTCAGTTTACATTATTCATATATATAGTGCATATTGTCACATTACCGTAAATATAAATACATTCATACCTTGAAATAATTTGTACCTAAAAATTTTACTGTTATGTCATTTACGGAACTGAATATTGTACTGACCCGTGCCATAGAATCGGATGGCATTAATTCCAACTTGGCCAAATGCTAAGGGTGGGAGGTCAGTAAGGCCAGGTGAATATATAATATCCACACTAGCTAGGTAGCTCAGCTGGAAAGAGCAGAAATATAATACTTTGAGGCCAGCCTGAGCTACATGGCATTTATGTGTATTTACATGAAGAACAAAAAAAACTGTTTATGAATCAAATTGTACAACTCTTTTGCTGCTGAGGCATCAGGACTTGTTCATATTAAGAATAGTATAGTAACTATAGTTCCTCAATTCATAGGTGTATGATCTATAGTATACTCACTCCATAATCTGTGAAGATAGTTGCCACTTCCTCCCAGCCACCCACACCTTGGCAACGGAGAGCAGGTTGTTCATTGGTATCATTGAAGCACATACATGGCCCCAACACTTCCGTTGGTGGGCACTGGGCCTCAGTACACCCCAATACACCTACCAACACTGCCACGGTCAAGAGATATGTCCACCTAAGTAATGTAGGGAAGAAGAAACAAGATTTAATATACAAGTAAAAAATTAAGTTAGGCTACCTTGACTCAATCATAAATCAAATTAAGATTATGATAAATAGCAAAGTCAAGACTAAACTGACATTATAAAAACAAGGTGCCATGAAAAAGTTTCTGTTAAAAAGCATACACTGTAATTATGTGCATATCTTAATTGTTATTGCAGTCAGAAGAGATAGTGTAACTGACGTGCTCATTGTAAGAAAGTAGAGGGTAAAATGGGGGTTTGGGAGACTTTGTAACTAGGATATCTCATGATTACCAACTGACTCTTCTTACCATAAAGTTTTGCTCAGGTTGATGTTCCATCACTTTTAACCCCAATCATGTTCTAAGATGGAATTTACTGTACTGTAGGTCATTGATTTCTTATATATTGTAGTATACAATATATATATTATATCAAGTGAAATGAAAATTAGAGTGAAGTGTTGGCAACACTGAACTCTTAACTTTGATACTTAAGGTGACAGGTGAACTGTTTCCCACACCATCTCGAGTCCCTGGCTAGGAGCTGAGAAATGTCAGTATTTCTGATATGATGAAAAATGTAGTTGCTGCTCTATTAGAGTGGAAAAGATTCATAAGGAATATATGTTATTGCTGGCAACCCGGTTTTAACTTTATAGTCCATGGAATGGCTTTCATGAAAGAGGAGCCGAGAATTTTATGGGCTTGAATGGAAGGGTGAATGTGTGTGTGACCCAGGGCACTATCACTCCTATGTTTTGATTTCATTTCTCCACCTCTGGCTCGTGAATCACTCGCCCCTTGGATAAAGGGAAATGATGATGATGACAGTACAATACTTTGCTTTAACTTTATTTCAGGTGATATCCTGGTGATGGATGATGAGGGCTACCTGTTCTTTAAGGACCGCACTGGAGACACCTTCCGTTGGAAAGGAGAGAATGTATCCACTGGTGAAGTAGAGGGAGTGGTGTCTCGTTGTGCTGGACACAAAGATGTTGTCGTGTATGGAGTTGAAGTAAGTAAGGCAAGAAATCATACAGATATAGTGAAATGACAGGAGACAGGTGGGGTTCAAGAAAAGTATCATACTAGTTTGCTCTAATAAACACAAATTATCACTGCCATTATTTGGGGAATATTGTATTGGTATCTCTTATGAAATTTTGTGGATCAATGTTCATTTAAGATCATATTTGTGTGTATTAAAACACTTTCATAGCTGCACTTCATCAACTGTCTCTCCTCTTTATCTTCCTTCCTCTTCAGTACAAACTCATAACATTTCTTGCATATAGACTTAGTTTGTGTCAGGAACTTACTATGGTGTGTCATTGCCTTCCAATATACAGGTACCTGGAGCTGAGGGTCGTGCAGGGATGGCAGCAATAATAGACGATGCTGGTACACTTGACCTGGAACAACTTTACTCCAGCATGACCAGATCACTTCCCTCATATGCTCGCCCGCTCTTCCTGCGCACCGTCAAGCAGTTGGAGATGACTGGTAAGAATTTGCCTGAATTTTAAGATTGTTATCATATATTTTCAGTGTCATATGCAAGTATTTAATGTCTATTGTATGAACTATGAGTGAATGAAAAGTTTTTTCATTCATGGAAAATGGTTACATCTTTCTCAAATCCTCGGCTTTTCGTTCTTTTTATCTACTTTTTCATATTCCAACTAAAACAGGATTAGAGTTACCTCATCACTTATGCCTCTTCTTGTGATATTTACCATTCATAGCTTAGTATTTCTCTAAAGTCTATATGAACAATTTATCATGTGCTTTAAAAAAAAAAAAAAAAAATTCTTCCACTCGTTTATCCTGTATAAGTTCTTTAGCTTCACCTATTCAGGATTTACCACAACATAGAAATTCTTTAGTAACTGACCTCTAATTATTATACAATTATGTGGAAGAGTCAACAGGTACAGTTGAGCAAGTAGAAAGTTCAAGTAAAATATCAAGTGTATATGACCACATCTGGCTAACTCTCAATATTTCAGTCAGTCACATTCCACTTTACATTAGCTCTGGAGTCTTAGTGATTCATTGATAAAAATACCAGGGTTTACTACAAAGAACTGAAAGATATTGCTCTATACACTCTTGCACTTTCTACTTGCTCAATTGTACAGTGCTCCCTCGTTATCGACGGATATACTCTACCGTACTCTCTTGTGACTAAAAATAATTCTAAACTTGAGCCAAAAGTATGGAAAATGTATGTTTTGAATGGTTGTTCATTCTAAAAGGGTAGGCCTAAAAGCGCGAGTGTAACGAGTGAAGAGTGAGGGTGATGGTTGACAAGTTCAGTTATCACCAATAATCCATGAGTTTCTACTCATACAAATACATTTCCTTAGCCTATATTCATTATTCTTTGTCACTTTCTCTTACAATCACTTGCACTTTTCACCATATCAAATTTATGTACCAGGATATGTGTTAAAAAGTATGAAAAATGCCCGTTTTGAGAAGTTGTTCACTATAAAGGGGTTAGGCTTATCGGGAGTGTAATGAGGGAGCGGGAGGGTGAAAGTTGTTCATTATCAAGGGGTTAGGCTTATCACGAGTGTATCAAGCGAGCGTAGGGGTGATAGTGGGGTGGTAAGTTTAGTTATCACCAAAACTCATTGAATTTTTATTCATGCACACACATTCCTTTGTTTGTATGCATTAATTTTGGTAATTTTCTCTTAAAATAATTTCCACTCTTCTTGGAAATCATCTAGTTAAGGACCCCTACTTAGGGGGAGCACTGTACATTTATTTAACATATTGTACTGTAATGCGGTATCGACGGTTTTGTTATCGACTGCCATCTTAAGAACGTAACCCCCATCGATAACGAGGGAGTACTGTACATAAAATTCCAACCTTTAAATTCAATTCCTAATTTTATTCGATTTGCCAGGAACATTCAAGCTGAAGAAAGTGACAATACAGAAGGAAGGTTTTGACCCGACTATCATCAAGGATCGCTTGTACTTCTTAGATGCCAAGCTAAAGGCTTATGTGCCTCTCACCACAGACCTCTACCAGGCCATCACAGCTGGAAAAGTTCGAGTTTGATTACAGTTTGCTTATCTAATCTTTTCTACTTAAACTTTAAGGAAAATGTTTGATAATGGCTTAACCTTGCTGAAAATGCATACTGGAGATACTGATTATATGGAATGAATGTATACATTGAAAGAATTGGGAGTTTTTAGTGTGGTAAGTAAATTTGGTAAATTGTTAGGATATTAGGAATAAATTTAATGGTTAGTCATATACTATAGCATCAAAAGAAGAAATATTAGCATAGAAGGTTTACTGTAATCCTTAGGCTGTGGTTCTCCCCATATGAGAATAATTAGGTGATGTTATTACTCCTTATTAAATACAGTTTGCTTGAAGTATTAGTACAAAAGATACTTTTAATTACTTGTCTAACAGTAACACACTGTCTTTTATGTGAGAGGAAGGATTAACCTGGGTTAGTTCAGTCATGTGCCATAGTACCATTAGGAAGAAAATTTAAGAGCTAAATTGTATCCATAACTTTGACACACTGACTTTTTATATATTGGATATGGCCAAAGTTCCAGCCTACCATGTATTCAACAACAGGCTTGGTGTTCTACAGCATGGAAGTTTTGCTGAATATTCACTTATGTCCCTTCCCTCCAAACCACTTCAGAGTTAAATAATGGTTAGAAGATGGATGGAGTAGAGCCATACAATCTCATAAAACACTGGCTACAACTCTACTTCTACCTAGAGATAAGGTATTGGCTGAATTGTAATATAGCACAAGAATGTCACTCACTATTTTTTCATTAATTGACTAAGACTTCATATCATAATTATGTGGGTTACAGGTTCAGAACACAGCGTAATACTTTACATGATTTCTGACTGAGTAAATGTGGACTGTAAGTACAGCATTGCAGTGTACATAGGCATTAGGAATTACAGTATTTTACTTCATTTAACTAAGGAAACTTCGGTTGTATAGGGTACTGTGGAGGGAATTATAATATTTTTATATACAGTAGTGTAACTCATTGAAACCTAGGGTGTCACCTATCAACATAGATCATATTGGAATGTTTTTCAAGACTGTTGTTGTACAGTTCATACCTGCCTATAAAATGGTTTGGTATTCTATTCCCGAGATCTCAATGGGATGCATACATATAATTTTTTAGCACTTATAATAGTGTTGTAACTTTTGATTAAAATAAGAGATATATTGAAAATGCTTAACCCCTAAAGTCGAAGAGCAGCTGATCGGCAGTCATTGTCCTCGTGGACCAGAAGCCAATGTCTGCCAATTGTAGGGGGGCTATAAAAAACTGCATGGGCTATATCTAGCCACTTCTTTGATACTACTAATTAGGTTTGGACTACTTCTGCCTTGTAACTGCATGTAACCAAAGTTCATTATTTTCATATATAATTCAGGTGAGTATATTATAATTCTACTACAATACTTAAATGATGTCATTATATACATATTTATGCCTTGAATACAATTATTTCATCATATCAGGTAGGTTTTTTTATGGATTCTTAGCTAAAATTGTCTGTTTGTTAATTATTTCTGTGGATTTTTTTGCGAGAAAATTACTCCCACTCACGTTCTCTTCCCTCTGGCGGGTTACTGTTTTCTTTTTTCTCGGACTTTGATGCACTCCTGTACGCAAACCAGTAAACTTGGGAGACTTACTTTAGATTTCAGATTCTGTGTAAAATCAAGCTCTACAAAGACAGAAGAACAAAGTTTACCTATGTGAAACTTAAAATTTTGCGATTGGGGAGACAGAGGGGGCCCAGGTATTACTGTTTGTAGGGGTTAAGAGATTAATAGTACAGTATCTGGCTGGGGTGTGTGCAATGCAAGGTTGCACTGGGTAAAGCTCTTTTGGTAATTTTTAAGTTTTTATGGTTAGATTTTAAATTTAAAAAGTAAAAAAAAAAAAAAAACATTTTTTTGCTTCTGAATACATTCATTAGTAATGAATCAGTCCTTAACATAATATATGAGAACCATAAATGTATACTGTGTATGTAACTTGCACTTAACAGTATCCTGTCAGTTACCAATTATCTGCTGCCTCAACCTGAATAGGTGGATTCCTGGTGATGTGGATGTGTAATGAATTACAAAGTTATGAGCAATAACACATTTATTCACATGGCAACACTGCATATTTCTTTAGTTATTTAATACTCATATACCATTTATTCATATACTGTACACAAGAGGCTATTTACCAGAGAAGAAAAAGATGTAAAGTATAGTTCAATTGTGCAGAAATATGTGATCAAGCTTAATATACTGATTTATTCAGTTAAGCTTAATTAAGTCATATAAACTGATTGGTTTATGTGTACTCTGTTCTTCACTGTCAGAATAATACTCTTGCTTGGAGATTTGATTGTGTATATCATAGTACTGTACTGTACTTTGGTTGAAAGTGGTTCATGCAGTTGTATATTGATAATGTGAATACTCAAATATGCATAGTTCATTAACATTAGTAAAGTATTGCATTTCCTATTGTACAGTATGTAACTTCTTATAGGTGGCTTTTTGAAAGTAGGTACACAAAATTTTTATGTCACTGTAACCTCCAGTACACATTGCTATTAACCTGATGGCATGCATGTTGAAAATATCCAGTGTTTGTTTTGTGTTGTATAAACTGTTTTAGCGTGCTTTGTTGTATAGTTGATGTGGGTTGTTATGTTGGTGAAATACTTTGTTTTGTGATATATTAACCCATAAAGGATGACTCATGTAAATGCAGAGCAGGAAGGAAAATGACAGGGGACGTATATGTCCATATTTTTCGGCGGGGAAAAAACATCCAGCTGTGTGCCTCCTACCATGCATTACCAACTTGATGAAACCTCTGAACCAGGAAGTAACCTCTTTCGTTCCTAGTACTTTAACCATTTAAAACATGTTAAGGGAGGGAAAATGGTTCCATCCCTGGCAATCAATAATGAAAATTGGTCCTGCTCTTTATGGGTTAAATATTTTCAAAACCTTTTCCAGATTATAATACAGAAGTAAATGAAGAAGTTCACATACTTATATGCTCTTAGAAGGTGCTCTATGGCCATTTGTGTTAAAACAGTTTCACAAAGGTATATTAATATAGTACAGTAAACCCTCGTTAAGTTGGATACATATAAGCCAGATTATCGGATAACTCGGACGCTGTCATTGTCTCGTACACTCGTAAATATCTCTAATGTATATCCGGCTTATGCGAAGATTTTCCGGGTGCGCCGTCACGAAGGCCTACAGCCTGAGAAGTGATGCAAATTGATTTTGTATAAAACTCAAATTACCATCTCTCTACTGCACGTTTATCCCCTATGTTGACTGACCATATATATAGTTATGCTTTTACCATAACAGGTATGTATAAGAAACTCAATATTTCAAATTAATTAACTTTATTGCCTGAAAAATGGTGATGTACTGATATATAATTGGCTACATCACTGCCAAGCGAGCCAAGGAGCCACATATGCATCAGTCATGACGGTATTACCACGGTGACTCCACATAGTGTTCCATTTCCATTAACAAACTTGATCTTTGTTATGTTATTATAGTTGCCTGCATAGGAGATGCATCTTTAACGTGAGATAAGATGTGCTCTTTGTCTATAACTATGGTGGCTTCATTTGTTTGGATCAACCCTAAAGCATGGCAAATTGTTGCCGCCTTTTCTCTTTATAATATCAACTTTTTCACATAATGTGATGATCTGTCTTTTCTTTGTATTGCTACTAATATCATTTGAAAGCTTTCTCTTCAGTGCCATTAAAAGGAGATGACTGTATGATAAGTGAGCACAAAAATTGCGGGAATAGTGTGTCAGTGTGGCAACAAGTACGCCGTGACTGACAAACTGACCGATACCAGCGCTGCTGCTCTGATTCCCACACTTAATCACTTACCACCACAACACACTAACTTATTTCATGTTAATATACATTATTAGATATATTTCTGTTGCATTATATAATTATTTTGTGAAATTGTCAAACATATGTTTTTGTGTGTGCGAAGCTGTGTATGGGAACCAGAGATACGAGTGAAAGCACATGTAGTTTTGAGGGCAGGTGTGCATGTAGTCAGTCTTATGCATCAAAATTAGTCTTACACATTAAAATAAAGCTCTCGGATAACTTGACATGGAACTTCCGCCAATTGATCCATGTTAGCGAGGGTTTACTGTATTGTGATCTTTGTTATTGTTGTGATGCTGTATTCATTCCTTTACAGGTTAGAACAGGTAGGCCTAAATGGGAAAGGTTACAAACCCAAATGACTGCACACAAATAAAGGTTCCTCAAAATATTACTCATACATTGTGCATCTTTTAAACAAAGTTTAAATAACTCACAAACTTCTCTCAATCATTTTAAGTAAAGTCACACCTGTTTTGTATTCCATTTAGGTCTTTCCGTTTCATGTCATTTTCTACAAAGCCATTCTTGTTTGTACCCAAGATAATTGCATTTTTTAACTTCATATTCTTTGTGTTTTACCTTTCTTTTCTGGACTATTAATCTCTAATGGTATATATTATGTTTTTGTATAACAATTAAATAATTTATCCAAATTTTTTCTTCCTTTTATTTCATTCTATATACGGGAAACCACTGACGGTCTTTTCATGGGCAAGGGTTAGCTAGTACATGCATAACACTACAACAAAACAACCTACCTTCTGAACCAATGTGATGTACATACATGTAGTCTGAAGAAAGGGTTCCCATAGTCACAAGGTATTTAGTCATGCCAAGACCTCTATGTTTTGAAGGGACAATGTTTGAATCATACCACATGCCGAACCATCATCGCCCTTTCATTGTACACACTTGTGTCTGAAATAGGGCATTATTATTATTATTATTATTACTTGCATTATTCACTAATGCAAATTAAAATCAATATAAGGTATTGCCCAGGTGACCAAAGCCGTTCCCAGGGACTAGTGCCCCCTTGTTGGGGGCGGGGGGGATTTTGTGATGGTTTGGCCCCATAGCTTCCTTCCTTGGTAGTCCTGGGGTGGTGGTCCCACGACACAGACACAAGGGATTCATAATTAATTACCAAACATGCAATACAACAGGCTATTATTTACAATTATTCAGAATATTGCAAGGCTGTTATCACGTGAGAGATAATGTGATCCTAGATATTTGACACTACGATTACAAACTGTTAGGTAGATACGGGGGATATGGAAGTGTGTGTTAGTGGTAACAACACTTGCCACAAGCAATATGATGGTATTCACATTGCAGTTATTGTGTAATTATTTTACAGTGTTTCGTGCTTGATAATAACCATTGAATACAATATGAATAAAGTACAGTATACAATAATATTACCTCTGTTGTTTTTATGTTACATCATAATATTGAAATGGTGATCTAACCTTTAATGATGTTAATAATTCACACGAATGTCTGCATATAAATTATTGATAACTGGGTGTACTTTTGTGCTTTTATTAAAGATTCCACTCATCTCTCAACTCAAGAATAATTTCTCACCTCTTGTACAGCACCACCCTACCCTCCTCAAATCCCTCCTTACTTCTCCTTCCCACCAGTGAATGGTTCGAGCGAACGGAGCTCACTACTAGTGTTTCAGCCAACGATGACAACACTGAGTGGGCCTCGCAGGAGTGTGGCCATCTGTACTACTCTCAGTCTAAATGCACCACGTGGTCCTTATGGTCCCAATGCACCAACTCAAGGCCAGCTGATATTTTTCATTGTAGCAATGAACTAAAGCCCCCCCTAACTACTTGTTTACTGGTAGTTAAGGAACTGTTTATGAAAACACTTAGCCTCCTCAGTCTCAACTGACACAACGAGCTCTTCATAATTCTCTACTGGATGCTCCTGCTTTTGAGTGCTGGTTTTATTGGGCACAAGCTGTGTACAACAGAGTTCGCGAAGATATACAGAACCATAAAGACAGAGGATGATGATGATGCCCTACAGAGAGACATGAAGAGACTGGATGATTGGAGTGATTAGTTGTTGCTGTCTTTTAAAGTGGAGAAGTGTAAATCAATGCATATTGGACAAAGAACTCAACAGGCGAACTACCAGCTGAATGGGAGAGTACTCCAAAAATCGACACAGGAGGACTTGGGAATAGAAGTGTCATCCAACCTTAAGTTCTCAGCCCACGCTGCCAAGATAGCTGCCAAAGCCAACAGTCGACTGGGTATCATAAAGAGAAACTTTACTGTTCTGAGCGAAGAGATTCTGGTGCCGCTCTACCTCACGTTCGTCCGCCCAATCCTGGTCTCCATACTTGTTGAGGGACATCAGATCTTTGGAAAGGGTCCAAAGAAGTGCAACAAAGTTCGTTCCGGCGTTCGCGTAGTTGTCCTTTGAAGAAAAATGTCGCCGACTGGATCTACAATCATTGCAAGATTGAAGAATCAGGGGAGACATGATAGAGACTTTTAAACTACTCCATGGGTACGAAGACATCCCATCCTCTAGATTCTTCCAGATGAACACGAACAACTTTAGAGGGCACTCGCTAAAGTTGAAGAAACCGGACCATTGGCGAACGACGATGAAAGGAAACTGGTTCGCAATCAGATTCATCGACCAATGGAATTCACTTCCCCAAGTGTGTCGTGATTGCCCCAACAATAGCCACATTTAAAGCACGTTACAACAGACATTGGAACATTCTAAATGTACTGGCTGATGAGTCTTAGAGGTGGGGGTCATTACAAGAAGTCCCTTCTTATTTCCCTACTATTCGTTCTTAGGTAAGCGTTCTTCGGTAAGTTCAGGAATATGGGCTACACTCAGCATATGTTCACCAACCATCACATTAAATCCAACATAAGAAATCAGCTAGGATGAATAATGAAGCCGAGAGTTGGTTGGCACCATTGTCTAATCACAACTCCCCCATTAAAAGGATAAAATTCACATATGTAGGTGCAGATGAGACGAAGTTGCTCCCTCTACAAGCAAGGAACAGAAAGAAGAGTAAGAAAACCATCTTTAAGTAACAAAAGCTTAAGCAACTGTGGACAGAATACAAAAACCATGACATAATTACATCTGTGTACCTGAGGAAATAAATTAACAGACCATGGAGAAAATTAAGACTCCTACGGTGTACCAGGAAGTATATGTCTTATCAAACAGGATTGTCAACATCTGGAATGTTGAAAGTAGAGTTTGGATGACAAGCAAAAGAACCAGGAATAGATTTACAATTACAGAGCACAAATAACCACCACTAACAGTCAACATCATAATGACGATGAGGACATAAAGATAAAGTCACAGGCTAGGCATAAGCCTCTTCTAGAATATCATCTGTGAGTCATATATTCTGTTAATTAACATTTTGGTGAATATGACTTCCATTTATTACTACAGAATTCTAGTAGCCTAAATAATAATGTGGTACATTCAGTCTCACAACTCCATCTAGGCCTAGTCATATTACTGTACTCATTAATAATCCCTGTATGGCTTATAGAGTACAGGTGTTACCAAAGAAACAGCAATACGACTAGAGATACTAAAACACTACGTCACTAACTTAAATATATCCCATGTGCATTAGTTCAAATAAATTTGTTGTCCCCTTCCTGGATTGACAGGGCTCGAATACGCACCAGTCATTTAGAGAACATAATTATAACTTAACAAGGAACCAAGTTGTATAATTTATAGTACTGACGTTTGGCCACAAGTAACTTCAACGATGCAGAACAGCGGTGATCTATCAACTTGAATATTTGTGTTATTACTTGCCCTGGAGCTATCATTTACATTGGTACACTTCACACTCGACCTTATATATCACTAAACCAATGAACATGTCCTTACCTTGTGTAAATATGCGAAATACTCTTCATTATCTGTCCTTGGTTTCTTCCACCTTGATCCTTCAATGTTTAAAGTAGACTTGTTGTTGTTCTCTTTTGGTTAATTCGGATTATCAAGGTTCGGATTCTTCCCAGATCTTTCAGTTCAATTAAAAAAATCTAATGTCAACGATAGCCTAATCCTTTATTATATGTAAGTGTAGGATATTTTGTGAAATTATATAACCCTGAAATGAAAAAAATCCTATATTCTTTGGAAATAACCGAACCGCTTCCATATCGTAGTAGTAGACCCGAGATCCGCTATTACAAGAAAATTGAAAAAAAGAGAGATAAACCGAAAAGGTCAACATAGCATAAATGGTTTGCCTTTTGTAACCAGTGTTGGATATTTTCATAGCGATAAAAACACAAACCATTGTTTAATTGATGCTCCCAGCCACTTTTTAATGGAAGGTGCCAAGATAAACGTAGGCAAACATGGCTGCCATTGTTGGGAATAATTTGCGATGCTGTCAACAGGGGAAAACACCCAGGGCCACTTATTCGTAGCAACTGGCAAGGCACTAAGGCAGACAACTGAGAGTGAGACAAGGCACTCCTGGCATGCCGCACTGGCAGTTACATCATGGATGTCGGTGAGTTGGTGTGTGGCCCTTCAAGAACCTGGAAGTCATATAGGGTTAGGAGTTTCTCCTTTTCTCATATCAATATTTCACACGGTGTCAATACCATCCACCATAACCATTGTGACTAACTACAAGTCTTAAACCAGCTGGGTCCATTACCAACACGACCGTTAACAATACCAGATGATCCAGGTTATCCACCACAGCTCTGCGGCCTCTGCCACTGCCATAAAAAAAGTGGTTCGTGTGAGGAGTGCCATTTGTGTAATATGTATCAACGATCACCAGTGGTGAGTAATTGTGTCGTGATGGGTAAGTGGACACGGTTACTATTTTTTTCTGGCTGCCACGAAAAAATGGCTAGTGTGCATGCTTCCATAGGAACACACGTGGAAAATCTGTATACGAGTTCCACGCGGCAAATATTTACAATTTATGTATATTTAAGTATGGGACGATGTAGTGTGTTCGTGTGTAATGAATATAATAGGCGATTGCACTTACTTTCGGCAGAAAAGGCTTTCGATAAATCACGACCGCTTTTGAGACTAAGTCCAGCGTAGCGCTTGTGAGGCCAACGTACTAATAGGGCAATAGCTGCCCAGAAAATGCTTAATGGTTCTGTGTGTGTGTGTGTATATTTTTCCCCTACTATATACATCTTAATTAAATTAGCCCTCTTGCTGATTGAAACCTATGTGAATGTCATGTTTAGGCAATATTATAATAATATAGCTTACACCTACAGTGTTTAGTAGGAAAGTAAATTAAATACTTGTGAATATTTCTTATGATGAAATTATTTGGTTTAGATACAATAAAAAGTTTGTACAGTACAGCACAGAGCAAGAAGGACACAGGAAACTGAACCACACACCAAGAAACCTCTGCTCAGCTTTCTACACTTGACTCCAGATATTCTGTTATTTTTTCCACAAGTTGCATATCTCGAGCAGAGGAGCTCTCAAGCCAGTAAGTGTACACTATTAACCCGTACAGCATCAAGTACACTATGTAAATTTTACATACTGGTTCTTCAGGTTTTGGGCACTGAGTGTTAACTGTAGAATTTACATACTTGGTTTCCCACCCTAGTTCATACACCATGGTGCCAAGTCTGGGCCATGAGGATGGTGTAATCAATGTTGCCACATGTATTTATAATACACTGGCAAATTAATACATCTATAGACATTGGTTACTGTATACCAACATACCAATGATACTTTGACAATACATCGATGATACATCAATGTTTTAATGGGCAGCTACGGACGGGTTCAGGCACACTTAGCTTTGCACTTTTTCGGACTCCTTGCTCCCTCTATCACATTTGTTGTTACAAACAACACCAAAAGGCAGGAAAACCGAGATCTAGAATGATGGGCAGTAATAATACTTGAACAGTAATATTTTGGAGGCTCTTGCTTATATCAGGAGTTTTGAAGAGTGGAGCAGTGTTCCTGGTAGTGGTAATGTTATGGACTAGCACACTGCCAACCCTAGTACAGTACTCCTTATCCTGTGTAAGAAAAGCATAGTGACTTCATATTCAAACAGAACAGCATATGAATACTGAATGCAGTTGAAGCTGTTAAGATCACAAATCAAGTTAAATCAAACTAAAATAATAATCCACCATATGGTCCCATTCTTTGAGGGATACTATATTTAAATTAGCCTTATCTTTTCTTGATGAACTTTCATTACTGCTGTGATGGGTGACAAGCAATGGCAACAGAATAATGGATAATCACAAAATGCCAATTGCCAACATATAAGGTTAATTATTAACAAACACAACTTTGGGTTAAATGTGTACAGTACATTTTGATAAATCGTATGAGGATACTTGCTGCATATAATATGGAAAGTGTGGTATATCAGTGTTGGCAACTATACATACACTGAGCTTGACTTATTACAATTGGAAGGTAAGTCTGAAGTACTGGATCAAAGATTTTGTTTGGTAATGTCATGAATTCTAGTATGGCATACTGTACATAATTACTGTTGGTGTGTTACCAATTTTGATCGGCTATATGTGAAGTCAAACAATAAGGTAGCAAGTTCATCCTAACCATTTACATATCAAAATTTCTACCCACTCAGGATACTAAAGTTTAGTAATAGCAAACTGTCCTTTTTGCACAATGACTTGCATGTTAGTCAATATGAGAATTTCACAATACTGTATAAACCAATTCATAAAAGGACAAGTTTGCCTTCTGTGTGGGCAAAAACTTATTAGCGACTGGAAATACATTGGTGGAGCTGACTGGTGGCAACCATAAGTTTATTACCAGTATGTCGACAAATACTCCAAGCCCTCTCATTATCTATCGTCTCTCAGCCTTTTTATTTGACTGCACATATACTGTACAGCATACTGTATATTTCCATAAGTATAAAAGATATTTTACTACTGTACTTACAATCTAAAAAATATATATAATAATAATAATAAAAGCACCTTTAACATCAAACACCCCAGGTTCTCCAATGTTTCTGACCAACGGTTACATACAATACTTCTTTTCTACTTTTGGAATTTCAAGCCAATGAAATAAATTTCTGAATAATTTTTTAGCAAATAAGTTTGCATGTTTTGTCCTGCTTGAGTTTGGTAAAGTTCAACAAGTGTGGAAAAGAAAAATTAATGTTGTCAATAACTGTCTCGAATGATGAATAAGCCAGATTACTATGGCTGCTCAATTAAAAAGTAAGAAAAAAAAAATGAAAAATTTACTTACACTTCAGTATCAATTTGCTGATAACAAAACAAATGGATTTGATTACCAATAGTAGTAAAATTTATATTTGTGGCTTATTTAACAAGCAACTACAACGCATTTAGACACAAATAATAATATTACGGCACTCAAGGATAACTAACTTATAATATACACAAGTATCTACATCTTTCCCACACAAACACCGGTAAGTTTTTCCTTCTAGTGTGCTTTTGGAAGCCCAGTAAACAGTGACAAAAAAACAGGTTTTTTTCTATACTGATGTTAAAAACATCTCAACGTACAATAGGTGAAACGAATAGTGTCATTACAGCCATAACAAGAGTCAGTGATGAAGTGTTATAAGATATAGCTCTGGAATGTCATATAAATTGGACCCATTCAATTACAAGTTTAGCATTTAACTCCACAAATTCTATGTCACAAAATTATGAATTAACATTACAACAATTTATGTAGGAACCTCAATACATAAAATGACACTTGTGCAAATCAATCCATGTAATTTCATAAGTCAAGTATACTGAAAAGTTAAGAAAAGTAAACTTTATGAAATTCATAAGGAAAGGGAACTAATAATATAGCAGTTGCACCCTTCCCTACATCTTGTGTGATAATGAGCTTCAATACTGTCAGACTAATGCTAAAGATTAAGGTGTGTCTGTACATCACTCAGTTACAAGTCAACACACCAATACTACTCACTCCCAGCAGTGTAAAAGTTGCTTTATGCATTTATGTACACAGGCACCGCACTACATATTGCAATTACAAAAATATATATGAATGGCAACACAAGGTATACGACTTCTTTCACAATTAAATCTGCTCCAGAGACAACATAGATATATGTGCTAGATAACATTTGACTGAAAATGTGCATAATAGCCAAAACAATCATAAACTGAAAGTACTATATGAGAAGGAATTTTTAAAGACAAATGTTTCACCGCTACTTCTTGGTGTCAGAGATGCAATAGCAAAATACTGTCAACAATGGCTCTGGCTCACACGGCATTTTCATATACATAAAGTAGTGGAAACATTTAACACAGGGGAAACATCAACAAAACTGGTCCCTTCAAAGACTGTTTATGTATGAAGGATGTTTGAGAAAATTTTGAAGAAGATACTCAAGAAAACTCTACACCACTCATGAGCCATGGAAGAAAACGCGCATGTCTGATATGTTTCAATGGTTATCAGGATTATCACCTACAAGAAGGGTTTTAGCAACTCCTACAAAGTGGATCAATTGTCTAAAAAAATATAAAACTTATGTTCATTCAACTGATTAAACTTTTAAATATTTCCCTGCAGCTCCTCTATAAAATAAAGAGTACAGTACATATATTAAGAGAATGATCACAACTGTAACAGTGATTTGGAGTTGTCACTGCCTGAGAAAAGAAACCTATTACAAAGTAAATTGGTTATATACCATTCATAATGAGTAATTTCGCTTCTGTAACACTGCTGCTCCAGAAGAAACATTATGCTAACAGGAGTCTTTGAAACTCAACTACAAAAAATCAGAACAAAAAACAAATATAACAAATTGGGTTGTTCAAGGTTATACTCCGTCAAAGAGATATACAGTATTCCTCCTGCAAAGCCCTAACTCATTAGACAAAACATATTGCCAAAACACGAGTTTACAGAAGTATGACTGTATCTTTCTACTATATATGTTTTCTTACTTTTAAATAATATGATTGTATTAAAGAATTTGTATTTGTATAACCTTAAAACTGAATTTTATAAACTTTCCCTTGTAATTTTCGATATATCTTAATGCTGTATAATATTATCAAGCTTTGAGAATTTTACATTACATATCCTTCCCATTGACAACAAAATGTTACTAAGTTGATGGAGTACAGTTAATGTCTGTGAAAATCTCTTGTCTTCTGCCTAATCCAAAACATTACCCACAACTTATGTACACTTGACAAGTACAAAATAATCTATAAAATTGGCTATGTAGGCAGTTCATTCCTATTCTCTTCATGTAGAAACTGTCAATCCCATTAACTTGTATAATTTTCATGTGTTTCCTTTTAAACGATTTGGTGTTAATCTTATGCAAGTATTTCCTCAGTCATTGTCAATTAAATTATGAATAAAATGACATACAAGTTGATGAAAAAAACAAAAAAAACAACAACATAAATTAAAGTTTTAGCATATGGTTCACTGTGCTTGCTACTAGGTTAGCAGGATATTTACATGGGGACTGCAAGCTATGGGATTATTATTTCATTATTTGTGTAAAAAACCTGAAACTACGTAACTGCGTATAAAAGCTTTACAAACACGTTTCTACACAATGTAGATCAAGAGACTATAAAACCCACATGACTACTATGGTGGCTGAGTGAATGTTTCCAGGGATACAAAACTATAGGGGATAATTTTCCTTGCATTTTTCATCTACTTCTTACTCCTGGTGACTTATTGCAATATTTTTAAACTGTAGGAACATGATTTGACAAGCAAATACAAAAAGCTTAAATGCCATACCAGGAATTATTAATATCAAGGTCTACTAATATCTGTCACCTACATGATCACCTCTAATGTTTGCTAAGCTTCTGTAAGGCAATTGGAAGCCACTGATTCCTCCCCAAATCGGCTGCTATGCCACAAAATGCCTGCTGCTCAAGGAGCCTGATTCATGGCATAGACTAAAGGATCAGTAACCTCTTCCTTGCTGGCAAAATCATTGCCCTGATAATACCTCCCTAGAAAGTACAAAGCCTCGTGTCAGGGTGTCTGTGTATGGAGAGAGGAAATTAACACTTCTGACAATGAGGACAAAAGCAGTAATTTTTTGTCTTCCTATTAACATATGCTCCATACACTCACTGTTTGTTAGACCTGGTATGAGACAGTATATACCTGAGCAGGTGGCATTTACCCCGTTAAGTGTCAGGACCACATCAACCACCAAACCTTAATAGTACCCATCTATGGGGGATTAGCAGGATGACCAACATGGTTACAGGGAAAGTGGGAAGATGTATTCAGGAAACTTGGAGGCTACCAATTCCTACAAACTGTTGCAAAAATATCCACATAATCTAAGTTATAGTAATGTGTTTTAGTTTGGTGGAGTTAGTGCTCTCCTATTCAGTGACAACATTGTTCCCCTCATAATCAATTAACTATGCTGGTTATTCCGTTTATCCTGAAGCTTGGATTCATTTTGAACCAGCCCATCTTTTATCTAATATGCCTTACTCTTCAGCAATTGAACTACACCATACAAAATCTACATCCCAGTGACAGCACAAACTGGGAATAACTAGAATTCAGTTGCAGATGAGTACTCACATATGAATGGTATGTCTCTTCAAAACTGTGCAAGTAATATATTAGAGATATATTTTTAAGTGATGAATCAGGCTGGCCACAAGCCATCCATAGCAATTGTGTCAAATAGGTTGGCATGAGAACCCAAGAGTCAACAGTTTCTCCTGCATGCTTTCACAGACACACCTCTGCTGTGAGTCTCAGGCCAGTCAAATCCCAAAACATCTAAAGCCTTCATTCAGGATGCCGTCACAATAATAAAGCCCTACACATCCACAATAAATCAAATAATTAATATACACAAATAGGAAATTTTACAAACCCTACTCTCTCTCTCTCTCTCCCCCTCACTCACACAAACACATATCTGACTCTGATCAAATCACAACTTTCTTAGATCCCTTTTAAAGCCCTATTCATACAATGAGGAAACCTAGCACACCACACAAACACACACACACACACACACATCCTAATCTGATCCTCTCAAGTCTTCCTTGGTTGCCTATATTCAAACACACACACACAAACACATCACCTAATTTGATCACCATGTGTTTTGTTGGTTTCTGAATCTTAATTCTTTTTGGCATCCATGTTGGGTATGTAGTCACGGGCCATAAGACAAGCGAATACAGTCATGATCATCTTGGGCTTCACCTCGGTGATGTCTTCAGGCAAGGCATAAATACGGGCACCAATTTTTCGCGCCATGGAGATAGCATATTTGGCATTGGCAATATTGTCCTGTAAAAGAAAAGAAAAATTAGTGAAAAAGAAACTTTCTATGGTGCAGTCTTTTTACATACATATGGAAAAAGATACTTGGTGACTCTCTTCACGATTTACATAAAAGGTAGTCCCCCAAGTTATGTAAAGAACTGGTTCCTGACCTTTCACAGTACTGATTTTCTGCTAGAAGCCATTGTTACACAGTCTGGGATTCAAAGTGAAGGTCAATTAATTTATCTACAAAATTGCCGTGGCCACCCCCTTGGAGGTAGTTCCCGGAGGGAACGAGGCGTCAGAGCTATAGATAGATAGATAGAATTGCAACTATTCCTGTCTTGCCTTGCCATCTATGGCCAAGGTTGAAGAAAAAGCTCCCATTACACATACTCTTCACTGACTCCTCAACAATATTTTCCTCTCCCACTCAACCCCTCCTTCTAACACTCAAGACATGTTCTCTCCTTTCTAATATTCCTCTCATCACTCGCCACTTCCTTTTTTCCACCTCTCCCTCCACAACTTACCTCCTCCTCGCCAGTCATCTTCACAACATCGTAGTTAACAGTGCCGGGCTTGATGGCATCCACGAGGTCGATTACAGCCAGGGCGTTGTTCAGACTTGAGTCCTGGAAACTACGGATGCCTGAGGTCTTCTTTGCCTCGGCGAGTTTACTGTTCACCCAAGTGATGATCTCTGCCTCCACAATGGGGTTTCCAGAGTCTGCCAGCTGGGTCAGGATGGACAGGGTATAGGCACGCATCAACTGCCAGATCAAAGCTGCAAAGAAAGGAGGAAGGTTAAGGAGGCAAAATATACATAAACATAATTACTTTATCAGGCGAAAATATTAACATTTCAAATTTCTTGATAGCAATACTATATGTAATTGTCTCTATAATAACAAGTTACTCTCAACATAAGTAAGAGTGGACAGGTGAGTCAAGTCATTTAATGATGAAAACGATGGACATAGAATTACTACACTGTTTTACATAAAAAAAAAACAAGGATAAGACTTCCAAGGTTTTTCGCAGCTGCAGTAATATGCTAACACTTACCCAAGGTGAGGGTTGGGTTGCCCTCAGCAAGATCTTGTCCTGCAATCCCGACTAAGCTAAACTTGAGTTGCTTGCCCAATTCTACAGCATAGTTGCAGTTCTCCAGTTTTTCCATAAACTTCTTGAGCTTGCTGAACTTGCTGTTGACACAATGAGAAATATTTGAACACACTGAATAAATATGGTTGGCATGTGTACTTACTGAGATGTGTACTTACTGAAATTTGTACTATAATATCTGAGTACTTTAACAATCATAAATATATATATAAGTACCAAATTCAAGGACCCAATCAGGCTCCATCAATTCAGCTTATTTTTTACCAGCATCATAACAAACACATTAGATATATCGAAATGTAGTTCTACAACTACAATGTAGTTACAAAAATGCTGAATAGAATCACCAGTTTCCTCTTCTACTTTGGCCCAGCCAGATATTACAAAGTATAGTATCCTATCCACAGTAAGGTGGTGCACCCCATAAGCATGACTGCCTTATACTCACCTGTGAACACGCTTCCAGTCGACCACCCCGGGCCTGATGATGTCATACAGTTGGAAGATAACGATGCCATCAGCTAGGTCTGAGTACAGCCAGTTGACATGTGGATTGACTCCCATGCTGTTCATCCAGTTACGGTATGCTGGAGAAGGTAGGAGGCAACATTATTATCTTTTCTTCTTACATTGTATTATTTTAGTGCTGTACTGTAAAATATTATTATTCCAAAATATTATAAGATGATAATTATATGTGAATGAATGATGGCCCGTCAAATAATTTTCCGTAGTATTATCTAGGAATGATCAACTTAAGATAGTCAAGAGTAGAAAGGCCTAGTCAGGGAGGTGCTGTCTCCATAACTCACTCTTCTCTTCTCTTGTCTCCTCAATGTGTTCCAGGCCCTCAAAGTCAATGTTGTCAGGTTTGTCAAGGCCGGGATGGTTGTTGAACAAGTTGGCAACAAAGGCAACGTTAAGTTTGTACACTCCCTCCACTACGTCCTGTGGGGTCAGGAAACTACGACAACCCAGCTTCTCTGCCTGCTGAAGCATGAGCTCTGCTCGCTGCATGAGGTCTTGTTCCTGTGTAGCAGAAGTAGGGAAGGAAAACCATGAATAACAGCATAGCAAGCCAAAAAATAAAAATAAAATAATAACCAATAAAATTATATTTAAAATTTTTTATGAAGGGTCCAAACATTATATTATAAGAAAAGAAAACATTTATCTCATGAAAGTAGGGCAGGACTATGAGCATTTGTTAGAATCTGTTACTGGTGGTCACATAATTATTTGTAGACTACACACATGCTCTACCTAATACAAAATAATGAGATGACCAGATGAACATACTGTGAGTGCTTCCATGCTGACTCCAGCCTCATTAGGTGCAATCTGCTTAAGGAGGTGAGAGTAGATCTCCGAGTCCTTAATGTCACTCATGAAGTTGGTGCAGCGTCTAGAAGGTGGGGAGAAGGTATACAACTGATTACTGATAACAATAACTCATTTTAAAGTCCATACTCCATCCACTGCAGAATTTCATTCTACTACAAGGGATGTGACACAAAACAACCAGAAAATTCCTACTACAGTAGTATTCATATTTGGCAAAAAAGTGCATGAATAAAATCACCTGATGTTTCCCAAAACAATGATATTATGTATGTATGCCACTACGAAAAGGGAAGCTAATCAAATTCAGTTTCACGATACCCAAAGTCTGAAATAACAATCCAGTGGCAGTTGATACATTAGTAGCTACAGTACCTGTTGACACCAGCTCGCTCCAGGTGATGGTTGACCCAGCGAAGTAGGATGGCCTCAGGGGAAAGTTTCATGAGCTCCTCAATCTTCTCCCCATCTTCCAAAAGGTTAGCCAGGCCTGGGCAGTGTTCCAAGGTGATCTGGTTGAACAGACCAATACGGATGATCTGCCACAGCAAGCCAAGGACAAGATGGGGCTTTCCTGTCAAAGGGTAAACATAGTCACATGACCAATATATTTCTATTTCCATTTCATTTTATGGTATCATAACATTGAATACTCTACACTTTAATCCATCCTTACCTCAAGTATGATTATTCATCAAGAACTTATAGAAATTCATGAATATTGTATCATTCTCTTGCATTAATTTTTTTTTTCTATCTTTACTCTCTAAACCATTTGTTCTTACCTTTGGCCAAGTCATGAGCATCAATATTAACAACATTGCAACCAATAGCCTGAGCGGAGTTGAGAGCGAGGGTGAGGTTCTCGTGCTTGGTATAAACGGTGAGGTTGCGAGTGTTAATGGCTCGTTCATCAATGGTGTCTGGGCACGAGTGGTTGATCACTTTGCTGCAGGGTGAGGGCAATTAGTTAGCTGTATATTCAACATCTTTACAAAATTACAAATATCTTAATGTAAATGAAAAGAACAACAATTCAATATACAGGAGAGTATAGAATACCATCACTTTAATGTACATAATCACAGATGTGCTATATGCTGCATTTTCCAAACACTTTACTCTTAATGGTGACCAGAATCCCAGCCTCCACTAATCAGCAAACCACTCACCAGAGGAGAATGCCATCCTTAACTCTGTCATAGAGGTAGCGTCCCTCGCCATCGATGGGCAGGAGGTGCTTGAGGTGGGGGTCATGGCTGAGGTTAGAGTTGATCCAGTCAGAGAAGGCCAGTTGTTCCTCCAGACGGACACTGTGGGTTGTGCCCTCAGAAGAAGCCGTTGACATGCCTCCCAGAGTCTCCAGGTTCTCACGTTTGTTGACCATCTTCTTGAAGCTACTGGCAATGTCTTGTGCTTTTAGGCCTGCACACATCTGAAACCAACAATAGCACGAAGTTGTAGTGGCCAAACTATATGGGGAATGCTCTGACGCTTCGCTCCCTCCGGGAACTCCCCCCAAGGGGATGGCCACGGTAGAAGTGTCTCCAGTTTTCCCTGTTCCAACACTCCCTCCTTAGCCTACTTGGTCAAGCCCTGCTCTACTCCTCACTTTTCTCTCCTTTACATACTCTTCCACTCTGTTTTGCTATTTAACCGGGGGTCTACCTCTCACACCAGGTCCCACAACTTCACTTCCATACACCACCTTTACAACCTCCTCACCTTGCATTCTCTCTACATGTCCAAACCACCTCAGTGTATTACGCTTCATTCTCTCAACCACTCCACACTCAATACCAATTGCCTTCTCACTCATACCACATCTCTCATACACACTCTCATTACTTTCTCTATCCCACCTAGTAAGTCCACATGCTCTTCTCAAGTAACTCATTTCCACTGCACCTATTATAGACTGATAATCCCTACTCCATATATGGGGAATGCAGCTATCGATTGGTATATAAATATACAAGGCTAACTAATAAATAACAAGCCTTATAGGCCAGAGAAAGAAATCATCCCATTTCTATATACCTTTTGTTAACATTTTTTCTGGGGGAGCTTCTGGAAATATTACTGGCCGATTAATTTCAACAAGTAGTAAAACTGCTGAAGGTATACAGGCTTTATTGTAGAGGTCAGACAGCAGCACTGTATTAACCTCTTGAACATTATCCAAATATCAGCCCAATATATCAAAGCCAAGGGAGAAAGGGTGAACCAGAGGTTGTGGGTGCAGTCACCTTTATTGACCCTTGAGTAATACCAGAAGCTGATGACCAGAAGCTGAACAAGTGGTACTAGTAGTGGTGGTGGTAAAATGTTGTGAGAGTCAAGGGGATAGTACAGTGTTGACAAATCTGGAGTAACTGCTTCCTTAATACAGGGCACCATTATATTTGTTCCTCTTGTCCTGTTCTCTGGCATACTTTGGAGAAATCACAGAGCTCCAATGTACTAAAAGTGTATTTATTACCCCCTTAAAGTGTCAAATGTTGGGAGGATATATGAGGACTCACATTCTGGAACTCAGGGAATGACAGCTTGCCCTTGCCAGGTCCATTGGTGTCACGGTCCCAGTCTTCGATCATCTTGCGCACCTGCCACTGGGGGAGTTTGAACCCCACAATCTCCAGCGCTGCCTTCAACTCCGATAGGTCAATGAACCCATTCCCATCCCGGTCGATCTGTAGAAAGAGAATTAGTGTCAAAACTTATGTAATATGAAAAATGTAATGGTGAAGTGAGAACTGAACTACAGGGATTACATGAAAAAATCAATCACAGTTTTTTTTCTCTCTCTCTCACCTGTTTATAATAGTATTCATCTTTGAGGTCATCCAGAAACTCCACAAAAGAGTCCCATCGGTCTATTCCCATGATTTCCATTTTTACTTGTGTCACTGAAATGTTTTACTTCTTTAAACTGGTTTTAGTTTTAGTTTTATCACTTGACACTATTTTTTACAGCTGTAAGTTGTCCTTGGCAATTTTCCGTAAGTCTGACACAAATGAGTTAAGTAATTAGGCACCTAAAAAGAAATGACGGTTCACAATTTTCAGAACGTCTAGTAAACAGGGTTTACACACCAGAAACTTTTTCTTGTTAAGAGGGAATCGTTCTTTATGTTGATATGTTAAATACACTCTCTAAATGGTTTAGTGCATTTAGATTTTGTCAGCCACTTGGAGGTTACTGCTTCTTATAACATCGACAGAAATTTTTTTTTTTTATTATATATATATAAATTAGAAAATAAAAATAAAATTAAGTCAGCCTATAGAGAGCACTATAATGATGAAAACTTAACCCTTATTAGCACCAAAAGCCAGGAGAATGAAGGGGGTGGGGTTAATACTGCATGTGGTGGGTGTGTGAACAGTCACCTTCTCTGACCCTTAGTAAATAAAAGGAACTGGATAGATGAAGGTTTGGTATTTAATAAAATGTATGTTTTGGTATTTATCTTAATTTCCCTTTTATTCTGTATCTTTTATTTTTGTCCGACTTCACAATGATTGAGGAGACAACCACATTGGGATGGATGATGCTATGACCACACAATCAATTCAATTCAATTATTGTTTTATTGATGTCCTTCCTCAATCGCTGATCAAATTTTTATTCAAGACATGGATGTGTTCACGGGACTTCTCATAACGTTAAGACTTTTGCGGTAGTTAAACAAAAAATCCTTGAACACCGGGGACATTAATAATAATAATTTCCCATGCAGTTTAAATTTCAGACAAACACATTTCACATTATTTTAAGTCCGTAGTCCTCAAGTACTGTACACGCAAACATGAGTGACTATTCCACCGAACGCTCTAATGTATGATATATATTATACTGCAGAACATTTTCCACAAAACACATAAGTCACCAAATTGCTTCACTCCTGGTTACTGACACCACCACTACTCCAGAGTAATCTAGACCAGACTGAGGCGGACAGTGACGAGCCACCCGGCATATATCTCTTAATGCTTTTAAAAAAAAGTATAGGTCACGTCAGCTGGAATGGTGTGTGTGTGTGTGTGTGTTCGTCAGTGCGTGGCCGTAGAGATTAGGAGAGAGTTAAGAGGGACGGAACATCAGCAGAAGTTTACTTGGGCAGCTGGAGTAATGAGGAAACGACAGAGAAACTAAAGTATAGGGGAGGGTGTCAGGGGAAGTGAATAGGATGAAGTTTATTTTCGCATTCTTATGTTTCTTATGATGGACAGATATACTGTCTATGGAACTGCATACTCTATCGATGTCATAAAAGTATGAATATGAAATGAATCTGATACACAGAGAGAGAGAGAGAGAGAGAGAGAGTACAGTAGAGAAAGGCTGTGTTTCTCTTAACCGCTCGTGAGGAAAATGTATGCAAGGCCACCGAGATGGTCCATCGAAATGTGTTTGTATACTGTAGACACAACGTGCAAAGAAGAGGACGAAGAAGAGATGAAGAGAAAGAGAAAAGGAAAAAGAGAGAAGAAGAAAAAGAACAAGGAGGAATAGAAGAAAATGAGGAGATGAAGATGAAAAGAAAATCGAGGAAGAGGAGGAAACAGAGAAAAATTACATTACGTTTGGAGTATATAAAGTCATCGTATCATTAAACTATTCAAGTTAATTATGAGAAGGTGGATGAGGGAAGGGAAAGCAGGGTCAGGAGGGACCACACACACACAGCTGACGCGGAAAACAATGTAAGCCACACGTCAGCAGGAGCAACAGACAGGCCACAGAAAAAAAAAAAACACTGAAACAGACAAGCCACAGAAAAAAGGCAGAAATAGTCAAGCCACAGAAAAAAGGCAGAAATAGACAAGCCACAGACAAGACAGAAATTGACAAGCCACAGACAAGACAGAAATAGACAAGCCACAGACAAGACAGAAATAGACAAGCCACAGACAAGACAGAAATAGACAAGCCACAGACAAGACAGAAATAGACAAGCCACAGACAAGACAGAAATAGACAAGCCACAGACAAGACAGAAATAGACAAGCCACAGACAAGACAGAAATAGACAAGCCACAGACAAGACAGAAATAGACAAGCCACAGACAAGACAGAAATGGACAAGCCAAAGAAAAGACAAAAATTGACAAGCCACAGAAAAAAGGCAGAAATGGACTGGCCAGAGAAATAGACAGAAACAGAGAAATAGTTGATTTGAAGGAACAAGAAGACTTAAATTTACCGTCAAGAGAGACATTATCCCCTTAATCAAATCATAAAACTGCTTGTGTGGTGGAAAGACAAAGGAAGGACAGGAAAATAAATGGAAGATGAGTATAATGGATGAGAGAACAAGTTTGAAAGAGGAAGATAAAATGAGATGGAAGAGAGAGAGAGAGAGAGAGAGAGAGAGAGAGAGAGAGAGAGAGAGAGAGAGAGAGAGAGATGAAGAGATAGGATGGGAATGCTCTATAAATCCTGGGAAGAAAATGAGGGAATGTTATGGGTGAAGGTGGACACAAGAAAAGAGGAACTGAGGGAAGGGAAGGTAGGATGGGGGAAAAGTGAACTAGAGGAATGAGTTGGTGGGAAGGAGTTTGTTGGATCTGTGGGAGGAAGGGAAGGGGAGGGAAGGGGAGAGGAGAGAAGGGGAGAGGAGAGAAGGGGAGGGGAGGGGAGGGGAGGGAAGGGGAGAGGAGAGGGAGAGAAGGGAAGAGAAAGATAATGGAAGGGAAGAGAAAAGAAGAGAATAGAAGGGAAGATAAGGGAAGGGAAGGGAAGAGAAGATAAGGGAAGGGAAGGGAAGAGAAGATAAGGGAAGGGAAGGGAAGAGAAGATAAGGGAAGGGAAGGGAAGAGAAGATAAGGGAAGGGAAGGGAAGAGAAGATAAGGGAAGGGAAGGGAAGAGAAGATAAGGGAAGGGAAGGGAAGAGAAGATAAGGGAAGGGAAGTAGGGAGAGAAGATGAAGGGTGCATGGGTTTCTCTCCACTTCATTATGACGAGAAAGTGGGCCAAAGGCAAACACTGTAAATAAAAACATAGTACACTCCCCTACAGTGTGTGTGTGTGTCCAACTACCGAATGAAGTCACGACGTGTTTTGGTTACAATTTAAAATTCAGGCACACGATTTTTTTTTATTACCGATTCTTCTTATTGGTTCAATGGCAGTAATAATTATGTTCCCTGGCATATTATCGTAGTTTGTGGTGATCAGTGTACAGTACACATGAACCTCTATTATAATACAGTGTTTATTTAGTGATCACCGTCAGTCAGTGCAAACCCTTTATTAAGTGAAGATTCTTTTGTTGATGAATTGGAAGGTCTCTGATTCCTCCAAACTTTGCCACGAAACAGATCGCATTTTGTGTACAACTGGAGGCGTATGTTTTCTGTCACCTTTAGGAGGAATCAGTAGCCTTCAAATTTGCCAGAAAGACAGCCTCCTTCTTAATATAGGAACCGTGAATGGGCGAGTCTGAGTGTTATATAACTAGGCCATTTATCAGAGGACTTGGCGAGATTGAAAGACATTGGGAACTGACAACATAATCAGCACAGTTACAGATTATCACACACAGATGGCGCGCTCTGAATGTGGAGATTCTGTAATAGTATACTCAATAGCCTATTAATCTTTTGACAGAGAGAGAGAGAGAGAGAGAGAGAGAGAGAGAGAGAGAGAGAGAGAGTTACAAGGAGTTACAAGGAAAAGAAGTACCCTAGGGGACCTTACGATCCATACAAAGAGGGTACCTGTGGGTTTAGTTGCGCAAGTAGGCGACCGTCCTCGAATGTGTCATGTGAAACCATCAAGGAACACTCGCACAACGGCTTAAACACCTAGACGGTGGTTTAAGGCTTTGTCTAATCTGGACTTGAACTGATCCACAGAGTTGCTGTTGACCACATCAGCAGGAAGCGCGTTCCAAGTACCGCAGATGCTGTATGTAAAGAACTTACCACACAGATCACGGTTGTATCGCTTTAGTTCAAGTTTGTAGCCATGATTCCTGGTTGTGCCCTCACTGAGTTGGAAAATGTCCCTGTAGTCTACATTGTCAAAGCCTCGTAGTATTTTAAACACTTCGATAAGCTGACCACGCAGTCTCCGGGTTTCCAAAGAGAACAGGTCGAGTTCTACCAACCGATCTTTATAGCTCTTGTGTCTAAGAGAGGGTATAAGTTTGGTTGCCCTGGCTTGCACTCGTTCCAATCTCGCGATATCCTTCCGGTAAGAAGGACTCCAAAACTGGACTGCATACTCCAGGTGCGGTCGGACAAGGGAATTGTACAGACAAAGTACTATCTCCTTGTTCCGGTATCCAAACTGTCGCTTTATGTACCCTAACATCCTTTGGGCTTTCTTCTCAGCCTCAATACACTGCTTTGAGAACTTGAGGTCGCTGGTGATAGTTACACCCAAGTCTTTCTCAGTATCAGTGCTTACGAGAGCATTGCCCTTAAGGTTATACTCTGTTCGGGGGTTTCTGTGGCCTATATGCATAACTTTGCATTTGTTCACGTTAAATGGCATTTGCCACGTGTCAGACCACTCCCCGATCTTCCTAAGATCTTCTTGTAAGCGGGTAGTATTTCCTTCTTTCGCGACATTCATACCAAGCTTAGTATCATCGGCGAATTTGGAAATCTTGGCAACCATGTCACCATCCACGTCATTAACATAGATGATAAACAGTAGTGGTCCCAGAACAGAACCTTGGGGAACACCGCTAGTAACGGGCACCCACTCTGAAGCCTGTCCATTCACTACCACCCGCTGCCGTCTGTCACTTAGCCAGTTCTCTATCCAATTTGCCACATTTCCGTCTATGCCCAGTGCACGCACTTTCCGAAGGAGGCGGCGGTGGGGTACCTTATCAAAGGCTTTCTGAAAGTCTAAGTAGACAACATCGACCGCTTTATCCCGATCATGCTCACTGAAAACAAAATGGAAGAATTCCACCAGATTTGTGAGGCATGACCGGTGCTGCCGGAACCCATGCTGGGAACCCCTCAGTAGCAAATTTGATTCTAAGTGTGCTGTTATTTTGTCCACCATGATGCTCTCCATGAGTTTACAGACTATCGAGGTTAAACTGATGGGTCTGTAGTTTGACGGTTGGCTAGCATCTCCCTTCTTGAAGATAGGAGTCACCTCTGCCTCACGCCAGTCTCTAGGAACGCATCCAGTCTGGATTATCCTGTTGAAGACCATGCACAGGTGCCGTGATACTTCACCATGCACTTCTTTCAACACTCTAGGTAAGAACCCATCCGGACCGGGGGGGGGGGGGGGGGGGGGAGAGAGAGAGAGGAGAGAGAGAGAGAGAGAGAGTTACAAGGAGTTACAAGGAAAAGAAGTACCCTAGGGGACCTTACGATCCATACAAAGAGGGTACCTGTGGGTTTAGTTGCGCAAGTAGGCGACCGTCCTCGAATGTGTCATGTGAAACCATCAAGAAACACTCGCACAACGGCTTAAACACCTAGACGGTGGTTTAAGGCTTTGTCTAATCTGGACTTGAACTGATCCACAGAGTTGCTGTTGACCACATCAGCAGGAAGCGCGTTCCAAGTACCGCAGATGCTGTATGTAAAGAACTTACCACACAGATCACGGTTGTATCGCTTCAGTTCAAGTTTGTAGCCATGATTCCTGGTTGTGCCCTCACTGAGTTGGAAAATGTCCCTGTAGTCTACATTGTCAAAGCCTCGTAGTATTTTAAACACTTCGATAAGCTGACCACGCAGTCTCCGGGTTTCCAAAGAGAACAGGTCGAGTTCTACCAACCGCTCTTTATAGCTCTTGTGTCTAAGAGAGGGTATAAGTTTGGTTGCCCTGGCTTGCACTCGTTCCAATCTAGCGATATCCTTTCGGTAAGAAGGACTCCAAAACTGGACTGCATACTCCAGGTGCGGTCGGACAAGGGAATTGTACAGACAAAGTACTATCTCCTTGTTCCGGTATCCAAACTGTCGCTTTATGTACCCTAACATCCTTTGGGCTTTCTTCTCAGCCTCAATACACTGCTTTGAGAACTTGAGGTCACTGGTGATAGTTACACCCAAGTCTTTCTCAGTATCAGTGCTTACGAGAGCATTGCCCTTAAGGTTATACTCTGTTCGGGGGTTTCTGTGGCCTATATGCATAACTTTGCATTTGTTCACGTTAAATGGCATTTGCCACGTGTCAGACCACTCCCCGATCTTCCTAAGATCTTCTTGTAAGCGGGTAGTATTTCCTTCTTTCGCGACATTCATACCAAGCTTAGTATCATCGGCGAATTTGGAAATCTTGGCAACCATGTCACCATCCACGTCATTAACATAGATGATAAACAGTAGTGGTCCCAGAACAGAACCTTGGGGAACACCGCTAGTAACGGGCACCCACTCTGAAGCCTGTCCATTCACTACCACCCGCTGCCGTCTGTCACTTAGCCAGTTCTCTATCCAATTTGCCACATTTCCGTCTATGCCCAGTGCACGCACTTTCCGAAGGAGGCGGCGGTGGGGTACCTTATCAAAGGCTTTCTGAAAGTCTAAGTAGACAACATCGACCGCTTTATCCCGATCATGCTCACTGAAAACAAAATGGAAGAATTCCACCAGATTTGTGAGGCATGACCGGTGCTGCCGGAACCCATGCTGGGAACCCCTCAGTAGCAAATTTGATTCTAAGTGTGCTGTTATTTTGTCCACCATGATGCTCTCCATGAGTTTACAGACTATCGAGGTTAAACTGATGGGTCTGTAGTTTGACGGTTGGCTAGCATCTCCCTTCTTGAAGATAGGAGTCACCTCTGCCTCACGCCAGTCTCTAGGAACGCATCCAGTCTGGATTACCCTGTTGAAGACCATGCACAGGTGCCGTGATACTTCACCATGCACTTCTTTCAACACTCTAGGTAAGAACCCATCCGGACCGGGGGACTTGTTTGCTTTTAATTCGATTATTTTTCTCTCGATTTCTTCTTGGGTGAAGACCATTGACTCCAACTTCTCACTGAAGGAGTCCAAAGGTTCGGGAATGGGACCACTCTCCTCAGAGAACACTGAAGAGAAATACTCATTTAAGAGGTTAGCATTTTCTGCATCAGAGTGCATCAATGCTCCATCCTCATTCACCAAGGGACCGATCCTGCGTCGGATTGGTTTACGGCCATTCACATAACTGAAAAACTCCTTGGGGTTCTCTTTGCAGAGTCTAGCCACACGGACCTCCTCAGCACGCTTAGCCGCCCTTATTTTGGACTTCACGTTTTGATTCAGTCTTCTATGACCGTCAAAGTCCCCAGATGCCTTCGCTCGACGATACGCAGTTCTCCTCTCCCTTAGTAGGTTACGGATTTCCCGATTAAACCACTTCGGTTGAATGAACTTCTGACCTGTTCCCTTCAGAGGAATAAAGCGCGACTGAAGTTCCATGAAGGAAGACAAGAATGACCTCCACAGATCATCAGCACTCTCTCCCTCTTCTAGTTCCATTTCAGCAACGCTTTCACGAAGACCTGCAAAGTCCGCTCTCCCCATGTCTAATTTTCTATGCACCGGGGTCACGGACTCCATATTAGGGACTTTAACTGAAAATCTTATAAGCTTGTGGTCGCTTCCACCTATTTCTTCGTTTACAGAGAGGTCTTGAATGATGTCATCCTCTGAGGTGAGGACCAAGTCGAGTATGTTAGCACCTCTTGTTGGCTCCCTTACCCATTGAGTGAGGAATTCATCATTTACAAACTCCAAGAGTGGTGTGTTCTCGGCAGAGGGCTCTCTGGTTTCCCAGTCAACATGTGTGTTGAAGTCCCCCATAAGGATGCACACCCTGCCGTCCACTAGTTCACCCAGCAACTGGTATAGGTCACTGTCCATCTCATTGAGTTGTCCAGGGGGTCTATAAAGCAGAAGGGTTCTGTATTTTGCAGTGCCTATTTCTAGGTCAACTCCAAGGAGCTCGTGGTTCGATGTGATGTTGCAGGTCATCGATTTGATGGAGTTCTTTACATACAACAGCACACCACCACCCCCTCTGTCCTCTCTATCTTTGTGGAAGAGTTGGTAGCCTGGAATCACGAATTCCCCTTCAAGATCTCTGTCTGAGGTTCTCAACCATGACTCCGTTATGGCCACCATCTCGGGTTCCTCTGTCGCAACGAGGGCCCGCAGTTCCAAAAACTTGTTTCGGATGGACCTGGCGTTGAACAATAGAACCTTCAGGGAACCCCCAACTGCAG
>JAWQEG010003114.1:27500-39233 GCA_033782935.1 Petrolisthes cinctipes | reverse complement strand
GTGTGTTGTGTTTGTGTGTGTGTATATGTGTGTGTAATGACCAATGAAGGAAGCCGTGAATTTAAGTTCTTTGTCACAGGAGAACACAGAATCTAAAGTACAAGTGGGTGATAGATAACTTTCCTTGTTCACTTGTGGTATTATCAACACGTCGAGAATCGCTTAGTACAGCCACAATCAAACAACCACCGACACTCTCCTTCCATCGTGCAAATAAATCAGTATCATATCGAAATATAATCATACAACAACAACACCGTATGTCAACTCAACCAACCCCCTCAATTATTATTATTATGAGGTGCTGCAAAATCATACACGTGTTGTTTTTTATTAGCAAGATAATTACTGCGATGGAAGGAAAGTGTCGGTGGATATTTGATTGCGGTTGTACATTATGAGATTATAGAGTAAAAAAAAAAAATATCAATGAATTAGACCCCCTTTTTTTTACCATACGTGTCACAACCTGTTTACATTATTATTATTATTTTTTTTTTTTACAATCTCTGACCACACGTTCTATACATTGCTTTCCCCTACTAATCATTATCCAAATCTCTTCTCTTTCATTTCTAATTTTCTCCTTCACGTTCTCTTGCTCTCTCTCTCATTTTTTTCGTTCTATCCCCCTTCCAACACTTCTCTCTCTCTCTCTCTCTCTCTCTCTCTCTCTCTCTCCTCTCTCTCTCTCTCTCTCTCTCTCTCTCTCTCTCTCTCTCTCTCTCTCTCTCTCTCTCTCTCTCTCTCTCATCCCGTCCCTCTCACACGCTCTCTTTCTTTCTCCTAACCTCCTTTCACACTCCCCATCCCTCCCCCCCCCCCACACACACTCTCTCATCTCATTTCCTACACACACACACACAGAAACACAAACACACACACACACACATAGGATAAAGCACACGTGTCGTCGCCTGGTGCCTTGCCCTGTGTGTGTATGTATGTATGTGTGTGTATGTGTGTGTGTTGTGTGTGTTTGTGGCTTCTCATCAATTAATTACCTTGGCTTCACCTCCCACCTAACCTCGTGTGTGTGTGTGAGTACCTTATATAAATCCGTTTTGTTTATTTCACGGTTTGTTGGTCAGGGCAGTCGTTATTAAGAAAAAAAGAAGAAGAGGAAAAACTAATTAAAAAGACAAAAAATAATTATATATAAAAATCGGGAGGGAGGAAAAATTGAACTGAAAACAGATAAATATGATAAACTAGAGTAAGTACAGGAATACGTATACAAGATAATTGGAAAGAGAGGTCATGTTTCTGGAAGTACTGCAGTGAATGGTCTACCAAGTGACTCGGTGACTGCAAAACAAAGAACAAACCTAATAATAATAATAATGTTGTAGTGCAGTCACGTAGTTTTACATTTGCAACATGTTTTAAGAAGGAAGTACAGTGTTGGCAATTCTGGAGCAACTGATTCCTCCAAACTACACCAAGCAACAGAACACCATTATTTTGTTCATCTGGTCCTGTTTCTTGGCATACTTTGGAGGAATCAATGCACTCCAATATACCAAAAGTGTATTACCACCTTAAACCCTCGAAAACAACAGTGTGTTTACGAATTCTTTCAATGGATTAAAGCAGGTGGTAATTCTTTTTTTGGGTACATTGGAGTGCCTTGATCCCTCCAAAGTATATATGCTAGGAAAACAGGACCAGAAGAGCAAAAATAATAGTGTTCTGTTGCTTGGAATAGTTTGGAGAATTCAGTTGCACCAGATTTACTAACACAAAATTTCTCTCTTAAAGCAGGTGGGAGATACAAGGTTTTCAAGTATTTCAGAGTGGCATTTAGTTGAGTGAAACATTGAGTGCCTTCCTCGCTACTTGTATGTACTTAGTGAGGCATAGCAATGTTTTGTTATTTAATATTATTCTGAGTATCCCAGATTATCAGACACGTATTGTACTCATTGTACTATTACCCACATATGTATTTCTATTTCCTATCTGTATAAGTATTTCTAGTTCCTTTCTTTCTCTTTTCTATCTATCTATTTCCTATCTATCTATCTTTCTATTTCCTATTTTTCTATTTCTATTTCCTATCTATGTATTTCTATTTCCTATTTGTATATGTATTTCTATTTCCTTTCTTTCTATTTTCTATCTATCTATCTTTCTGTTTCCTATTTTTCTATTTCTATTTCCTATCTATATATTTCTATTTTCTTTCTTTCTATTTTCTATATATCTATTTCCTGAATATTTATCTATTTCCTATTTATTTATATATATTTCCTATCAATCTATCCATATTTCATCCATCTATTTATTTCTATTTCCTATCTATCTATTTCTATTTCTTATCAATCAATTTCTATTTCCTATCAATCCATATCTATTTCCTATCAATCTATCTATATCAGTTCTATTTCCTATCAATCAATTTCTATTTCCTATCCATCTACATCTATTTTCTATCAGTCTATGTCTATTTCCTATCTATCTATTTCTACGTCCTATCGCCACAAGTCCAACCCCACAAGCTTAGGATCAGAGGTTTACAACAAGTCCACTACAATAGAAAATGGTTGAGAAGTAGTGTGTGTGATGTAGTTGTGTGGAGCATAGCCTACTACTGTTCATTATTTACCTTCCTCATATTATCCCTTAGCTAAAAAAAAATATACGAAGCTTAACTCTTATACTCCAGTGAGGCTTTGGCGTATGTATGTATGTATGTATGTATGTATATTGTGCATGGTTCCTGACTACTCAAGAATGGTTGGTAGCTTCGTGTGTGATCGTGTATGAAAATTGGAGGTTTCTGATTCCTCCCTGACTATGCCATGCAACAAGCTCCTTCCATATAACTGGTGTTTCGTGGCAATACTTGAAAGGACTTACTAACCTCCTCCAATTTTCTGACTACATCACAGCAGGGCCCCTTAATTAATAAAGATGAGTATGGATGCAAAGTGTTTTTTTTTTTTTTTTTTTTTTTTAACTTATTGCTCGGTGAACCCAAAAATCTGATACTGCTCTGAGGTAAACAGGATTTTTTTTTTTTTTTTTTTTTTCACTTTTCCTTGAGGTCCTAATGCACGATGCTTGATTTATATACTGTACACAAGGTCCATATTAAATTCCCACTGAGGAACGAAATGAAATAAGAATACGTAATATGGAAAAACTGTAAAAACAATAAGGCTCATTATTCATTATGCAAAGGTGTTTTCTTCGACTAGTCTAGTTAATTAAGAGAGAAAAATAAACAGCTTAATTAATCACCAGGACAACACAGAGAACACCAAAACAAGAGGTTATTAAATTTTCTCCCACGAGTGTAGAAAAAAAAAAAAAAAAAAAAAAAACAGAAAATACAAAACACAAAATTGATAACATCATAATCTGTAGTCCGATTTTTTTTTTTTTTTTTTTTTTTGTGAATTTATTATACATTCATTCAAGACAGTGCAATAACATCATAATACTCTTCTCAGAACAGCCTTGGTGAATGTTTAGTTTTTTTAAGTGTTGACTGAGAAGGAATGGCACCCACCCACTTTCACAATAAATATATTATAAACCACCAACTTTGCCCTGGCTTTCAAAACTGTTATAACTCAGTGAATCAAAGTGGAAGGAAGTAGTGGAACCCTTGTTGTTGTTGGTTGGCTTGGTAGGTAGGAAATGGGTAGTAAATTTTCCACTTTGGGTGAGTTTGTTTACTATACCTTGCTGGGTATTACGTGTGTGTGTGTGTGTGTGTGTGTGTGTGTGTGTGGAGGGGGGGGGTTGTATTTGTGTGTGTGTGTGTGTGTGTGTGGGTGTGTGTGTGTGTGTGTGTGGGTGTGTGTGTTGGTGTGGGTGTGTGTGTGGGTGTGGGTGTGGGTGTGTGTATGTGTGTGTGGGTGTGTCTGTGTGTGTGTGGAGGGGGGGGGGGTTGTATGTGTGTGTGTGTGTGTGTGTGTGTGTGTGTGTGTGTGTGTGTGTGTGTGTGTGTGTGTGTGTGTGTGTGTGTGGGTGTGGGTGTTGGTGTGTGTGTGTGTGTGTGTGTGTGTGTGGGTGTGGGTGTCGGAATTCTTTTATTGGCCCGAGTGAGATTAGTCACATTTCTCTACTTTGGTTTCCTATTTTTCGTACTTCATTTTTTTTTCACTACCATTCTTTCCTTGTTTATTTTTTTCCCTTTCTCTTTTCTTTCTTTCAAATTGTTCGTAATTTTTCCTTTTTTTCCTTTAATTTATTTCTATCCTGTATTTTTTCTTTTCGTCTTTCCTCCCTTCTTACCTACCTACCTATCTACCATTCTATCAACTATCCTCTCACTTTTCCTTCCCCTCCCACACACACACACACACACACACACACACACACGTAATACTTACTTACCTATCTACCATTCTTTCTATCAACTATCCTCTCACTTTTCCTTCCCCTCCCCTAACACACACACACACACATACACACACAACCACACCCCCCACACCCACACACACACACATATAAACAAGCTACAATGAATGGACTCTAACTTGGTCAGTCTTTCATTATAATGTTCCATATAGCGTTTGTTTTTGCCTTTAGTTCTTCCCAGTCACGAGTCAAAATATTGCCCATTACTGTCTTATAAAACCGTAATCACATATATATATATAACAGACCAAATGAAGAGGAAACATTGATGGCATAAACGAAATCACACACGTCATTAATTTATTTCATATTATTTTTTTTTTCACTCACATACTCATTTGTCCACTTCTTGGCATCTATCTTTAGTAGTGTTCCGTTTCTCTTTTTCATTTAATCACATCCTCGGTTTCTGGTGACGTAAAGGTGATGCTAGATAGTTAATTTTGTGGTTCAACTGTACATTAAAACATCATGTAAGTGTTACCATCAACTAGCCTTAAGGGACCCTGTGATGTAGTCAGAAAATTGGAGGTAAATGAGTCCTTCAAATATTGCCACGAAACACACACACCTATTTGGAAGGAGCGTGTTTTGTGGCAGAGTCAGGGGGAATCAGAAGCCTCCAATTACCATACACGAGCACAGGGTCCTTAATTAATCAAGGGGGAAGTACAGTGTTGTAGTTACATCTGAAGCAAACTGATTCCTCCAAATTATTCCAAGCAATAGGCCACCATTATTTTTGTTATTTCTGGTCCTGTTTCCTAGCATGCTTTGGAGGTATCAAGGCGCTCTCATGTAACAAAAGTGTACAGTCACAAGCACTAATAACTATCCAGGTGTGCTTCGATTACCTATATAGAGACAGTATATAAATGCACAATAAAATCTTCATTGAAATTAGTTCGTTGGTGAATTGGATTGTTCAGAGCTTCAACCAAAACTGTATACTTATTAGTGCTCGTGACTGTACTATCCACTTAAAGGAAAGCAAAAACGACAACTCATCAATATCGGCAAAAAAATATAATTATGAAGCAGTCAACATTTCTCACCACCAACAACAGCAACATCAACGGTACACTAGGAAGCAACACCAACAGTCAGTCAACACAAAAACCCAAACGTCGCAGAGAGTATGATCAGCAACTACAGCTACTACACTGTAAGCAAGCCAACAAGCCAACCAGCAAACAGGGACCCATAGAGCGGGATGTGAAGCTTCGTGCAGTGCTTGTAAACAGACGAGGCTACGGGAGAGGGGGGCGGGAGAGGGGGCTGGGGAGGGGGCGGGGGAAGGGGCGGGGGGAAGGGGCTGGGAAAAGGGGCGGGGGAGGGGGCGGTGGAAGGGGCGGGGACGGGGGAAGTGGGAGGAGGAAGGGGGCGGGAGTAAGCGACAGTGGGATTCTGGGCACACACAAGTATCTCCGTGTTTGACAATGACAGTTAGCGAGGGGTAGGAGGGGACAGAGTATATAGGTGGTGGGAATGGTTAGGGAACGAGTGAAAGGGAGTAGGGAGGGAATTAATTGAGAAAGGGGAGGAGGGAGGGAGGGAGACAGGCTAGGGAGGAAGTGAGAAAGGGAAGGAGGAAAGTGGAAGGATGGAATGGGAGTAGGTAGGAAGTGAGAATTGGATAAACTAGAAGATGAATAGGGATGGTAGTGGTGAAGGAAGGAGAAACAGGAGGAAATGAGTATGGAAGAAATGAGTGAAGGAAGTGCGAAGGACGGGGAAATGGGATGAGATAGACACTGGGGGAGAAGAAAAGAAGGGGAAAAAGTAGAACGAGAGAGGAAGGAAAGAAAGGGAAGGAAGAACAAATAGAAAAAGATCAGGCTATGAGGTCAGAAAGAGAGTGAGCAGTGAGGGAAAAGAGGAAGGGAACGAAAATAGCGATGGGCATAAGGGAGTTAAAAAAAAAAAAAAAGAGAGAGAGAGAGAGAAAGATAGAAGTAGGGAAGAAGGGAGAAAAGGAGGAAGAACTGAGACGAAGAGAGGAATGAAAAGCACTGAAAGAAGAGAACGAAGGGTGATAAAAGAGATCAAAGAGGAATGAAGGAAGGAAGGAAGGAAGGAAGGAGATCTTAAGAGAAGGGAGGCAAAGAGGGGAACCATGCAGTATTCAATGGACAACAAGGAGAAAATTGAAAAAAGACGTAAAGTAAGTTGTGCGACCCCTATAAAGTGTTTGTCTCCAGCTGGGCCGGCAACACAAGATGGGAAATTAAGCACAGGAGTTAGGTTTGGTTTGTATAACGCAAATTTTTGATGATGTAAACTACTGATGTCTATGTACGGTACTTTCCAAAGGTGTTTAAACTAATAGAATAAATGATGTGTGTGTGTGTGTGTGTGTGAGAGAGAGAGAGAGAGAGAGAGAGAGAGAGAGAGAGAGAGAGAGAGAGACAGAGAGAGAGAGAGAGTGTGTGTGTGTGTGTGTCTGTGTGTGTGTCAGAAAATCGTCTTGTCAAATCATATTCCCATTTGCCTTCCCTTCGAAATTCTGAGCAGCCTCGTTAAACCTACTGTATATATGTACCCCGTGGCAACCCTGGCATCAACACACATGAAGAGGGCGTGGAGGGTGTGGTGGGTGTGGTGGGCGTGGGTGGGTGTGGAGGGCGTGGGTGGGTGTGGTGGGTGTGGTGGGTGTGGTGGGTGTGGTGGGCGTGGTGGGCGTGGGTGGGCGTGGAGGGCGTGGAGGGCGTGGTGGACGTGGAGGGTGTGGAGGGCGTGGTGGGTGTGGTGGGCGTGGTGGGTGTGGTGGGTGTGAACAGGTGGCTGACGGGTGGTACTGACAGCTGCTAGGGGTGGGTGGTGAGTGTTAGGGGGGAAGTGGAGGGTAGTGGTGGGGGTTGGGGAAGTAGGGTTAGTGGTGGTGGGAAGTGGATGGTGGGGGGTGCGGTAGGAGGGTTAGTGGTGGTGGGAAGTGGAAAGTTTGTGATGGGGGTAAGATGGTAGTGGTGGGGATAAGATGGTAGTGGTGGGGGTAAGAGGGTAGTGGTGGGGGTAAGAGGGTAGTGGTGGTGGGAGTAGGAGGGTAGTGGTGGTGGGCAGGACAGCTGTTCCGCTGGCATTACAACCTCCCCACTATACCCCATCTATTCTTCGATTTTTTTCAGTTATATAAGGACTTGGACTATAAGTAGAGTGTGTATGGTGTAGTTTACTAGATATTGTTTGCTATTTGTTGTTCCATCAGCTTCTCAATAGTTTATATTGACTACAAAACAAAGATATATTGAGTAGGCTTTGTCCGAACGTGTATGTGATGATGTTAGCTACGACTTCCGAAGATATATATTTAGGAATTTTACCAGCTTACCATCCTTTCTGTAGAACTGCATAGCAACTGATGCTTAAAAATCGTTTATATTTTAATGTTCCTAAATTCCATCAATATTAGAGAAAGGAAAAGGATGTAAACATATTCAATGTCAATGTAAGGGAAGCGACACGAACAGTTATAAATCAACCAATCAGCTATCAAGGCCTATCAAGGGGGCGTGGCTACTCGGCCAAGTTAGCGTAAAAGGAGTATAGTAGGGGGAGAAGTGTGAATCGTGAGGAACCCCATATTGGTACCCAGCAGGAGGGGGCGACAGTGGCTGGTATGGGGTCTCTTTTGTTGTGACTTGAGGGGTAACAGCTCATACCTTTATTTGAGAGAGAGAGAGAGAGAGAGAGAGAGAGAAGAGAGAGAGAGAGAGAGAGAGAGAGAGAGAGAGAGAATTAGTATAGTTTTTTTTTTTTTTTGAAGGATCATACATTTCAGAGACAATAGATTGGGTGACACGACACGACAGGAAACGATACAATAAGACACTACACGACTCGACACAACACGACTCGACACAACACCTTCAGTACGACAACACACTAAGGTCTCTTAATTAACCTAACCTAACCCAACTTGAGCTAAACTGACCTAAACTAACAAAACTTAACCTAACATAACATAACATAACACAACCTAACCCAACTTAACCTAACCTAACCCTACCCAAACTATCCGAACACTCAGTAAAAACTAACCAAACCTAGCCCAACGTATCCTAACCTAACTTAACCTAACCTTACCTAACCTGACCCAACCTAACGTAACCTAACCCAACCTAACCTAACCTAACCTAACCCAATCCAACCCAACCCAACTCAACCTAACCTAACCTAACCAAACCTAACCTAACCCAACCCAACCCAACCTAACCCAATCCAACCCAACCTAACCCAATCCAACCCAACCTAACCCAATTCAACTCAACCCAACCTAACCCAACCAAACACAACCCAACCTAACCTAACCTACCCTAACATATGTCAACACCAGCCAGCCAACTCTTCCAACACAGCGGGAGTAGACATGAGGGCGTTTCGGGGTGTCGGGGTATCACAAGACCTCAAACACCCTTCATATTTACACTTGTCACCATTCACGGGGCCGGCTGTTTGTATTCTGAGAAGCGTGACACGTTCCTCTAATATTTGTTCAATGTGTGTGTGTGTGTATATATATATATATGTATGTGTGTGTGTGTGTGTGTGTGTGTGTGTGTGTGTGTGTGTGTGTGTGTGTGTGTGTTGGGGAAAATATAGCTTGTCTATCTTTGACGTTATTCGTGGAAATTTGTATATAGAATAAATATTGCGTGATGTTAATTAACTTTTAGCGAGACTTTTACCTACAACACTGAAATTTCTACTCTGAGAATAGTAGGAATCTATTTTTATTGTTTTTATATATATCAGGGTACTATCATTCTACTACATACAAAACCTTTATTTTTTACTTCCTGCCTTACACACACCTCATGACACCCACTTACCTCTCTCCTTCTTCTTCTTCTTCTTTCCTACCTCCTGCATACATTCTCCTTCCCTCCCTTCTTCCATCCTACATCCCTCCTTCTTTCCCTCCTACCTCCCTGCCCTTCACTTAGTCCAGCATCCACCCTACCAGCATCTTGCTCGCAAAAACGTGGAATATATTTGCATTAATGTTGAATGTTTCCAGCGAGAGAGCATAGAGGGAGGGAGGGAGGGAGGGAGGAGGGACGGAAAGATGGGAGGAGAGGGAGCAAGGAGAGGGAGAGAGGGAATGAAGGGAGAGAAGAAGAGAAGCAAGGAGCGAAGCAAGGTGGGAGGAAAGGGAGCAAAGAGAATGAGAGAGGGAATGAAGGGGAGAGAAGAAGAGAAGCAGAGAGAGAAGAAGAAAGGAACGAGAGGAAGAAACAAGAAAAGGAGAGAGAGAGAGAAAAATAGAGGAAACATGAATGGCTAAGAAGGAGCCAAGGAGAGAAGAGAGAGAGGAAAGGAGGGACAGAGAAAAAAGATACAGGGAGTGAAAAGCGACAACACGAGGAGAGAGAAAAGTTAAGGGAGGGAAAGAAATGAGTAAAGGATGGAGGGATAAAAAGAAGGATCAGGCAAACAGAAAGAGAAATGAGAGACAGAAACTGAAGGAAAGGAAGACTGAAGGAGAAAGAGGAAAAGTGATTAGCAGTAGTATCAAGCAAGGAGAGAGAGAGAGAGAGAGAGAGAGAGAGAGCGAGAGAGAGATGTTGGAGGAGTAACGAAGGCAGGAGTAGAGAAAAGAGAGGAGAAACTGTAGTGAAGAGAGAGAGAGGAGAGAGAGAGAGAGAGAGAGAGAGAGAGAGAGAATGTTGGAGGAGTACGAAGGCAGGAGTAGAGAAAGGAGAGGAGAAACTGAAGAGAGAGAGAGAGAGAGAGAGAGAGAGAGAGAGAGAGAGAGAGAGAGAGAGAGAGAGAGAGAGAGAGATAACCCACGTTTACACCCACACTCAGTTCAGGGAAATTTAATGTGAGAAATAAACTCCGACTCTCATTTTTCTGCTAGGAGGAGTTTCTTAAGAGTCAGACTGAACAAGAGATAGTAATTGAATTTACATACGGGAGGAGAGTTTAAATAATAAACATGCTTGGTTAGTTTCGTCCTCCTAAACCATACGATAAGAATATGAATGAAACTTTATGAAACAGTTAGACAGTATATTATTTCACACAGTCTCGAACGATTACGTTATTTTATTCCTAATTTATCTATTTATTTATTTATTGTTTTCATGTTTTATTTTTATTATTAGTAGATTTGTTATTATTTTATGTTATTATTATTATTAGTAGTTTTATTATTATTTTATATTATTATTATTATTATTTTTATTATTATTTTATGTTATTATTATTACTATTATTATTATTATTATTTTTTTTTATTATTATTTTTTTTTTTATTCTATGTGGTAAAAAAAAATAGCTATCTCTCGACCACCATCCGTATATTCGACTGAGGATATAACCTGTCTTTATGTGGAAGGGTAGAGCCACCTCCTGTAACCTTATCATGTCTATTTCGTGTTAGATTGTTATTCAAATGTTAGAGAGAAGAGTCACTGATGAGGATATTGGTTTGGGTTTGTATACATTGGTTTCTGTTTTCTGGCTTTGGTTTCTATTTTGAAGAGGGGTTGAATTATTATTATTATATACCACACGTTAGGTCAGGTCAGGTCAGGTCTGGGCAGGGTAGAGCAGAACAGGTCAAGTTAGGTCAGGTTAGATCAAGTCAGGTAAAGATGGAGCAGGTCAGGTCAGGTCAGGTCAGAGCAGAGAAGAGCAGAGCAGTTCAGGTCAGGTCAGGTCAGGGTAGAGTAGTTTCAGTTCAGTTCAAGTCAGGTCAGGGTAAGGCAAAGCAGGTCAGGGTAAGGCAGAACAGATCAGAGTAAGTCAGGTCAAGGTAGGGCAACAACAGTAGGTCAAGGCAGGTAATTTTAGTTCAGGTCAAGTCAGGTCAGGTGAGGAAGCGAGTGGAGCCTGCAGCCTGACACTGAGATGGCCTGACAGTGGACCATAAGACAGTCAGGCCTCCGTGATAAAGAGCCCAGTAATTACAGTCCGTGTCGAGGAGGAGGAGGGGGCCAATGTAAGTCATCCAGCCCCCCCCCCCCTTACCCCTTACCGACCACCTCACTGCCCCTCTCCCCCCTTTATAGGTCCCATGCCGACCGACCCCTTAACCTCCCACTTCCACCCCCCTTACCACCGCCCTCACCGCCCCCTTCACTATCGCCCCGACCCCCTCTGTGCCCCCCTCCCTCTCTCCTTGCTCTCCCCCCCCCCATCATTCTTTCCGCCCCCCCCCCAACCCCCAGCCATAACACTGAAAAAATATAATAGAAAATGAAAGAGTGGATGTGGAATAATGCATATAATAATAATAATTTTATATATGAATATGAAAGGGAGATGGGGCGAATGTTGAAGAAAAAGTATATATGATTAAAAATAGCATGACATTGAGAAAGAAATAATAGATGAAAAGTATTGAAGGACTAT